>SPJY01012519.1:1951345-2223446 GCA_005191435.1 Raddia distichophylla
TTCAACTTGTATTAACTAGTGTGGTTCTAGTACTTTCTTTGCTACATATTAAAGTCTGTCCAAGCTCCACCATCTACTAACCAAGCAGGGACAGTTCCTAGCCATCGCTTTACCACCCTGTGCGTTAAAGTTATCACCGACCAGTTGCTGATTGTACCTACTGCTTGCACGGTAAGAGCTGGTAAGAACAAAGGATAGGTAGAGAGCTGTTGACACCCACACACAACAGTAGCATATAGTATATATATTCTTGTGTGTTCCTTTTGCTCCCACTAACCATGTCAGGAGGAGGAAGTAATAATGAGTTCGTGCTTAACGCTGATTTCGCGAAGCACATGGAGGACCAGCAAAAGGCCATAGCTGATATGGCCAATAGCATCACTCAACTGACAAATACAAATGCCCACGGGATGGAGCGGCTCGAGAAAAGGATTGTCAACTTGATCACGAGAATGGAAGACGTTGAAAGAAGACTTCCCGCCCCTGCTGCCCGTGTGCCTCCTACTGCCCCGGTGCCACTTGCACCCCCTGCTACCCCGGTGCCTCTTGCAGCCCCTGTTCACCGTCGCTCTTGCGCTGATGAGGTTGAACAAGCTGAGAATGACTACGTTGCTGATTCCGAAGCCGACGATGGATTTGATGTGAACAATGGTCGAGATCACCGAAGGCTACGTCACAATCGACAAGGTATGGCTAGAAATCATCAAGGTAATCGTGAGGTACGTGATGATTCATTAGCCAAGGTTAAATTGACAATACCTCCATATAATGGTAGATATGATCCTGACGCTTACCTTGATTGGGAATTATTGGTAGATCAAAAATTTTCATGTTTTACTGTCTTACCTGAAAATCAAGTTAAGGTTGCTGTTAGTGAATTC
Source organism: Raddia distichophylla (assembly GCA_005191435.1). Lineage (NCBI taxonomy): Eukaryota > Viridiplantae > Streptophyta > Magnoliopsida > Poales > Poaceae > Raddia > Raddia distichophylla. The sequence goes on from SPJY01012519.1 coordinate 1,952,227, forward strand.
ATTGATTTTGCATCTATTTGGTGGCATGAAACATGTAGAAGAGGAAATGAACCTACCACCTGGCAAGCCTTAAAACGTGCCATGCGCTCTAGATTTGTTCCTTCATATTATGAGAGAGATTTGTTGAATAAGTTGCAACGTTTAAATCAAAATAGCAAAACAGTTGAGGAGTATTATCAGGAGTTACAAATTGGTATGTTGCGTTGTGGTTTACAAGAGAGTGAGGATGCAAAAATGGCTAGATTCTTAGGTGGATTAAACCGTGAGATTCAGGATATACTTGATTATAAAGAATACAATTCTATAACTCGTTTGTTCCACCTTGCTCGCAAAGCAGAAAGGGAAGTACAGGGACGACAAATCAGGACGCGAGGAAACTTCAGTAGTTCATCAAAGTCAAATCTTGAGGCTGCAAAGGTTCTTAATCTTTTCGTATAACTTCGTATAATGTATGCTATACGAAGTTATTACGCGGCTCCCGGGGCGCGCTACATAGCTGAGCGGAGCAGTTTTATGCGTGGGCGTGGCTGCCTGGCTGGGGCTGGGCCGCTGGGGCGACGCGTTGGGCTGCTCAGTGGTGCATTTTTTTTTTAACCCTTTTTTGAAATTTTTTTTATTAATAACCCCCATGAAGTTTGGCAGGCTACATGATTCAAAGGCAAAGAGCATATACTAGGCAAAGAATCAAGTTCAGCAATTTTAGCCCTAGCATGCTCAAGTTCATCTACACAAGTGGAGTGAGCCAATTTTAGTTCATTCAAATTAGCATGCAAAGACTCACATGAGCCACAAGGTAGGGAAGCAGATGATTTCATCAAAGCTAGCTCATTCTTAGCAATATCAAGTTGCATAGGCAAATCAGCACTAAAGCTAGTTGACTCAATCACAGAGTTCGCACTCTCAAGAAGAATAGCACTATGCCTAAGATCATGCTTCAAGTCATCATTCTCTAGGCGCAAGCTATCACATGCAGAACAAGGCATAGAGGCAATCGAATGCACCAAAGCAATCTCTTCTCTAGCAACATCATGATCAACATGTAAGTCATCAAGCAAAGACCTAACATGTGCTATGTGCTCAAAGCTAGAGGCAAAGTTCTTCTCTAAAAGCTCATGTTCAGATTTAGCACATGCAAGCAAGGAGTTCAGTTCATCATTATTACTTGGCATGGCATGATTTTCATTGCAAAGGGCTAAAGCACAAGATTTCCAATAATCAAGCCCACATCTGAGCCTAGAGCAAGAATCACTCAACTTTCTATTCCTATCACGCAAAGCATCACAAAGCTCATGGGATCTATCTAGATCAACACGATAATCATCAAGCTCAAAGTACATCCTTGACAAAGCAGTAGAAAGGACAAGCTTGTTTGCCTTACCAACCTGGGATGCCTTATCCTCGGGTGAGAGCTTTTCATCCTCCATGAGCATCAACAAAGCGTGAACCTCCTCATCCAACTCAGACTCCAACCTCTTCGTGTGGTCATCCTCCAAAGGTACATCTCCATCGCTCGATCCTGGACACAAGGACACACGAGGCAGAGTACAAGGTGCCATAGCGGCACGGTTAGGGTTAGCAAAGAAAGCCCGAGCACAAAGAGACACAACCGGGACCTAACCACTAACCTGCACAAGCAAACCCTAGACTCAACTACAAGAGCCTGGACACAACCATTACGCACAAAGGCCGCCAAAAGGATCAAGAACCGGTTAAGGTTATGAGCAAATCCGTAACCAGGCTCCGATACCAAATGTTGGACCGAAAAGGCGACCTAGAGGGGGGTGAATAGTAGCCTTCGAAAATTCTCACTATTCAAAAATCGTAACGGAAGAACCCCCCAAACCTCTCTTCTAGATCCAGTGCCGGGTACTGCTCACCGACACACTGAAGAGCTCGGGAAAACCCCTGTGAAAATACCCCGCTCAAAAACGGGTCGCGAGGCTGCTACTCAGCAGGCGCCGGACAAGTCCGGTGGGACTGCCGGACAAGTCCGGTGCACTCCGGACAAGTCCGGTGCAGTCTGGCCGGCCTGCCTCGCGCCAGACAAGTCCGGGACTCCACCGGACAAGTCCGGTGAAGCACCGGACTAGTCCGGTGAGTTCCGGACAAGTCCGAGAAACTCGGGGAAAACCCAAAACTGGCCCAAATCAACTCCAAATCTCGCGATTTTTGGGGCAAAGCATCTCTAGCACTTGGTGATGGTAATCCCACTTAAATTGGACAGGAAGATATGGAATCCACCAAGTAATTCGAGATCTTGCTCTCAACCTAGGGTTCTTGCAAGAGAGGAGAAGAAAGCCAAATTGGGGGCTGCTCGTGGGGAAATGATTTCAGCACTTTGGCTGTAGATTATCCACGTCCTAGCAAGCCAAATCCCGCAGCAAACCAAAGGAATCGACCAAGGCAACTCCAAAACACCAAAAGCCTTGAATCTCATCCAAATCCAAAAGAGGGGGAAGGGGAAATCCAAGAACACAAGGAAGCACAAGATTAGGACGAAACTTTCCTTCGATTACCACCTTGTAGATCTGGTTACAAGCCACTCTATGCAGCACAAGCACTAGATGGCAACAAGCTCACACAAAGAGCCTCTCCTCTCCCCTCACCCAAGCCTACTCTCTCAAGAACAAAAGAGAGGACCTAACCCTAAGGAGTGGAATGCAAATGGGCTAGATAGCTGCCTCCAAGCAGCCCCATCTCATATAAATAGGCCTTTGGCTATTTCCCAAAGAGCCCTTACATTTAGCACACGGACCCAAAATGCCTCAAGGGCAAAACTGTCCATATTCTCCTCCTCTCATCGGACGGCCACGGCACCTTCACGACTTTGCTTCGGATCGACGCAAGCTTCGCGATGATGCCACTTGTCCACCAACTTGAGGTCCGCCAGTTGTGGGCTTATGGAGCCCACTGCCCTTGGTAGCTCCGGTTTTGACGGTAGAACCGGCAAACGATCTCTGGGCTCCGGTTTTGACGCTCGAACCGGCAAACGCTCTGGGCCCGGGTTTTGACGCTCGAACCTGGAAATGATCTTGGCTTCTCCAGTCGAGTGATTTTACTGCTCATGACACCGTCCCGACCCAAGGTCACACTTATGGGCTGGGCCTAACTCAGGCCGCAACCTGAGCCACCTGCCAGTCCACTCGGCAGGGATTTTGTCACGCCCAGTACACTTGGACGCTGCCACTTCAGTACACTCGAAGTGGGCTTTCCTCCAGGTAGCACTTAGGAGGTGCCTGCCAGTCCACTCGGCAGGGCTTTTGCCTTCAGTCGCACTCGAAGGACTTTGTCACGTCCGGTACCACTTGGACGCCGCCACCAGGTCACACTTAGGTGGACTTCTGCCTTCAGTCACACTCGAAGGGCTTTGACACGCTCGGTACCACTTGAGCGCCGCCACCAGGTCACACTTAGGTGGACTTCACCTGCAAGCACAGACAGGAAACAGAAAACACAAACCGTGACACGCACGCCAACTCAACACAACTCACACCAACCCAACACACCGGTTAGCTAACACTCTTAAGCACACACTCTGAAGAAGCTAGACCGGCAACGCTCCAAGCCAACCCGACAATGCTCTCATCACACAAATGAGGTCAAGGCACTTCTCAACTTGACACTCAAACTCATCTTATGAGGCTTGACCTCTCAGAGGGACACGAGACAACCGGATTTTTTTCCCGTGGTATCAGAGGTTTGGCACCCTCCCCTAGTCCACGTTGTGGTCGCACTAAGCGTTATGCCACCTCCCGCACACTAAGCAGAGGGCACTCACTAGTGAGTCTCCATTCGTCGTCCCGACAAGGCGGAGCTCAAAACCTTGCACAAAGCCGTCCTTCGGGTTTCCACAATCCTTGGCAAGCTCCGAGAGGACCACCCCGGTCACCAAGTCCACCTAGGTGTTGGCAACCACCAAGAGTAACAAGCCTTGGGTCTTCACTTGATCACTATCCTCACTAAGGGGATGCACACAAGCCTCTTGACTCTAATCTTTCTCTCAAAGTGGTGGAGATGAAGTGGCTGTTGATAAGTTGAAGCTCACATGGTTCTTGAAGTGTGTGTAGTTGCTGGAGTCTCAAGAACACTGAAATGAACCATGGGATGACATATATATAGCCCCCCAAGCTAAGAGAGCCGTTGGAGAAAAGCTGTCAAAACCCTGTCAAGACCGTATTGGTACCGTCAGTTCCTCTGTATGGACCGTACCATACGGTTGGTTCATCACTTTTCAACTGCCCCAAAACTAGCCGTTACTGTACGGAGTACGGTCAATGGTACGGTCTGTTCATTGGCCGGACTGTACCATATGGTTGGCACTGACTTTTCAGCTTGGCCAATTTCACCAGCTTCGGGAAAAATGGGACGGTCCTGTGGACCGTACCATCCGGTCAGTTCAACCGGCTGGCTTCAAACTTGTGTTGACCATCTTGCTCTGGCAATGGTACGGTCGGTTCTTTTGGAAAGACACCGTACCATACGGTTGGTTCTTCTCTGGCTGAACTGATCTGAGTTGAACCTGGGGCATCTTGTATTGACCGTAAGGTCCAGTCCAACGGACCGTACTATACGGTCAGTTCATTTGAACTGACTGTTGCTGATTTCCTCAATCTTTTTCTTCCAAACTTAGAAACACTTGAGCTATGCTTCTATGAATCTTCTGAGCTGATCTTCATCTGATAGGCATATGTGTGTGCATCCTTTAGAAAACCAAGTGATTAAGCTACTAACCTTTGACCCCTCTTAATAGTGCGGACACTAAAAGCTATAAAACCAAACTAAGCATGGATCCTTCATCACCTTGTGATCCATGACTCTAGAATAGTCCTTAGCCTTCGAGATTTGAATGAAGTCCTCCGCAATATCTTGATTCGAAGTTAGGGGCCACTTGGGGGCCTAAGTGTATGCAATCTCCCCCTATTTCCACTCATCACAATAAAACCAATGGATATTCAATAAAACCTAAAACCCTACACTTCATGAGCTCATTAGTAACTTAAGAGCATGTCATCCAATCACCAAAACCACTTACCAAGGGGCCTTGGAGCTTACAATCTCCCCCTTTTTGGTGATTGATGACAACAAGACAAGTGAGATGTAAAACTAATAGTAAATGCTCGAAAGTAAGAATTGAAGTGCACACGGAGCTCAAGATCGCTTTTGTCCCAAGATTTTATCCTTTGGCACTCTATGTGGTTTGGAGATGGTCTTCAAGTGTTCTTCATCTCAAGGGATTCTAGAGCCTTCAAATGACTTGTTGGATGGGGTATAATTAGCACAAGTCACTTAATTAGCCATGGATAAAAGCTATTGAAAATGTACAATGAACATTAGATGGTTTGGTTGGTAACAAATCCATATACTTCGCAACATCGGTTGGTATAGATGTCCTCCAACTAAAAACAAGCAATTATACTAATCATTAGTCTGAGGGTTAGTCCAAAGTAGGGGGGTCAGACCATTGGCTTGGTTGCTTCACCAAACTTGGCTGAAACCCAACCTCTCCACTAAATTGGTCTGAGGTTTGTTCCGAAGTAGAAGCATGAGACCATCCGTTTTGTATATTTCCTCTAGACTTGCACTCCTCTGCCCGAGGCTCCAAAGGGTCTGATTGGTATATTTCTTGCACCATCAGACCATCCGGTTGGTTGAACCAACCCTAGATTGATATGTTCCAAGTTTTCAAATGGTCAGACCTTTGAATTGCTTGATTGGTTCAGCGGGAGGTCACTTCTGAGTTTTGCTCAAGTCTCGAATAAACTCAAGTACATATTCGAAGAAATTCTGACCGTCGGTCGGGATGGTTTATGGATTCCGAACAGCTATGATCTCCATAGGTCCCTCTTAGATCTTCTTTCTACAATCTTGGGTTAGGGAAGAAGGAGATATTCGCGACTATTGGCGGTTTCATTATGGGGCAGCTCATGATCTATTGCCAGGCTAAGGGCTGTCCTTGGAAAATTGTAGGAAGGGTGATGCGTGATGAAAAGTCTGTCAGGGTACTAACTTTTAACTTTCAACAATTACCTATTTTGTTTTCTGCAATTAGTATTAATTTTTGCTTGTTAATTTTCTCTGCAGATCACTGTGAACAAATTTGAACACTTATGTGCATCGACCGGGAGACTAAAAACTCCTATGGCTAATAAGTTTTGGATAGCAGAGAAGGCAATTACCTATTTGAAAGAGAATCCTAACATGGGAGCCAGAGAGCTGATGTCAGAGTTAGAGAGAAAATACAATATCGCGTTGACATATCCAAAACTATGGAAAGAGAGGCAGTTGGTAGCAGAGCAACTTTTTGGCTCATGGGAGGAGATTTTTCAAATGTTGTATAGGTTCAAGGCTGAAGTAGAATTAAGAATCCCTGGAAGTATTGTTGAGATTGATGTACAACAGGATGGAGAGCACACGTATTTCTATGGATTTTTCTGTTGTTTCAATGCTAGCATTGATGGATTTCTGAATGCCTGCAGGCCTTATTTAAATATTGATTCCACTGCACTGAATGGGAGATGGAATGGGCATCTTGCAGCAGCTACTGGGTTAGATGGCCACAACTGGATGTATCCTGTTGCCTTTGGCTTCTTTGATGTGGAAACTACGGGTAATTAGACTTGGTTCATTGACAAGTTGAAGAAGGCAATAGGAGAGCCAGAGAACCTGGCTATCAAATCTGATGCTTGCAAAGGGCTGGAGAATGCAGTCAAGAGTGTGTACCCTTGGGCTGAGCGTAGAGAGTGTTTCAGGCACTTGATGGATAATTTCATCAAGAAATTCCAAGGGCCTGTGTTTGGAAATATGTACCCTACAGCTAGGTCTTACTTGCCATCAAGGTTTGAGCACTACATGTCCAAGATATACAATGCCAACACTGATGTTAAACCATGGCTGGATAAGTACCACCACATGTTGTGGATGAGGAGCAGGTTCTCTGAGGACATAAAGTGTGATTACATCACTAACAACTTGGCAGAATCTTGGAATTCTTGGGTCAAGGACCTAAAGGATCTTCCTGTTGCAGAGCTTGCCGACTCTATTAGAGCAAAGACAATGATGCTATATGATAGGAGGAGGAGGGTAGGACAAAGGCTGCAGGGGATAATGTTGCCTACTATTGTCCATCGACTCAATGCTATGACTAGAAAGTATGCACATTATCAGGTTGACCCTGTAGGGGAACATTTAGCAGAGGTCACTTCAGCCAATGAAGAATTGGACGTTGTTAGACATGTGGTGAACCTTGGAGAAAAACAAGTACATGTAGAGAATGGCAGGTTTCAGGAAAACCTTGTCCCCATGCCTTGGCATTTCTACCTTCGATCAGAAATTTCAGCATGGATGAGTACCTACATCCATATTATTCAGTCAGAAATTTCAGGCTGGCCTATTCAAGTATGATCCAGCCACTACTGACAAGTCTTAGTGGCCACAAGTTGATCTACCCTTCAAAGTGCTACCTCAATTGGCAAAAAGACATGTTGGTCGACAGAGAAAAAACAAAATAGTTGGCTGCCTGGAGAAGAACAAGTCCAGGAGCAAGGGAATGTGGCAAGTTAAGTGTAAGGGATGTGGGGAGCTAGGGCATAGACAAACATCCTCTAAATGCCCTCTAAATGAAACAAAGAAAAGGTATGATTATCAATTGTTTCCATCATGGGCATAGACAAACATTCTTCTGTTATTAACAAATAAATTTGGAACAAAGAAAAGGTATAATTTGCATTCAATAAAAATCATGATTTATGAAGTATTCTATTATTAACTATTTCCATCATGGGCATAGACAACCATTCTTCTGTTATTAACAAATAAATTATGATTTATTGCAGGAAAAGCCATGCAAAGCAAGGCAGGCCACAAAAGGACTGTGCTACCACTCCAAAGAGGCAAAAGGTGGTTCAAGACACTTCTACTAGCAGTCCTGGACCAGTTACAAGAAGGTACTGGGTTAGATGGTTTTTCCTTTATTTGTGTCACGTACCATATAACAGATAAATTTACTTTGGTAGGAGGCTTGCAATGAGCATGGCTAGTGGAGAAGGATCCAGCCGGCAGGAAAGCACACCAACCAGAGAAACAAGGTCTCAAATCGCAAAAAAGCTTACACCGAAAAAAGCAAAGAAGGGGAAAGCACCGGCCAAGAAGATGGTTTCTTGAACCTGAGATGCAATGTAATCTGCATGTTCTTTTGTGGCAGCATTATTATAGCTATGGATGTGTTATTATCTGCATGTTGTTTTGGCACGTATGTCCAAATGGAACTATGGATGGATGTCATTTTGGCAAATGGAAATAGATTATGTGAGAACCATGGTTGGATGTCATTCTGTCTATAAAACTAGATTATGTGCCTGCTGTTACTTCTCTGTATGTGAGAACCATGGATGGATTACTTATGTGTATGTGAGAATCTGGTTATAAGATATGTTCTTTGATGTTGATTACTTCTGTATGTGTGAGAGCCATGGATGGATTACTTGTGTATATGAGAATCTGGTTATAACCTATGTATGGATATTGAGGATGGGATTTGCTCAGTGTGCTACAATTCTGTTGGTTGTATGAGGTATGCTCACTTATTGAGAGCTTTTATGGAAAGCTAAACTCATCCAATTTCTGACCTAATGTACTGTAACTGATTACCGTCAGAGCTTGGACATAGCCCATTGTTTGGAATTCTGGACATAAGAGCATTGAGGATTGAAGAATATGGATTATGATGGTACAGTGACTAGGAATATGCTTGGAGTTCAATGCTTGAGGAATGAGTTTTCGTCCTACCTCAGGCATGCTTCACATGTTGGTTTTAGCTTGCAGAGCCCAAGCAGGAGCCCATCTCGCTCTCGGTCACCTGATGTAAAATAATATTCCTTTTCCATATTGGTTTTAGGCTTGTTCTTTTCTACTTTTACTGTTTTGTTAAATGCTACTTTGTGGATTTTGTTGACTAAAGCCCATGATTATTTGTGCAATTACTTACAGTGAGATGACAAAATGCATTGTAACTCACTGAAATCAGGATTTTTATATGCAGCAGGGGCCTTGATCCCCTCATCTCACTGCCAATGGAATCAAGACTCCAGGCATCAGCATCGCAACACATTTTAAAACACTGCATCTTAATGACGCATTGAACTATACCCCCAACAAAATCATGCACAAAGTAGATGCAATTACAAGGTACATTGAAATTACATGGTATCAAGAACTGCAAATTGCAAATGCCAAATTACATGGTATCCACAAACAAAAAGGCCTAAAGACTGTGATCCCTGCATGATCTCCTCCCTATTGCTCAATCCAAACCTCTTTTGATCCCAAAACTAGTTGGATCGCTCCTACGGATCAAGAACCACCACTACAAGCTGAGGAGATGGTCCTGTGCAGCAAGCATGATCACCAGCTTGGAAGCCTCCTGGCTTCAATGCCACCCAGCCGTATCCCGCAAGCCGCCGTCGCCCACGACGCAGCAGCCTCCCCCGACGCAGCAGCCGCCGCAGCCGTCGTCGCCCACGAGGCAGGCGCTGCCACTGCCGCCGCCGTCGCCCACGCCGCAGCCGCCGACGCCGCCGCCCAGGAACCCTAGCCACGGGTTCAGTGTGGCTGCGTGCGGGTTCTCTTCCCAGCCACTCCCCTCCCCAAACACGGTTGGGTTCAACCAAATAACAAGGGGCAAAATGGTCAGCTCACCTATAAAATGATTAGAAAAGAAACAAAATGGCAATTAAAGGGGCAAAATGGCATGTTGGTAACTAATTCGCACGTCTGGTGTCACTGGGATGAACGTGGACGAATTGGATGGCATACAGAACCAGGCGCACAAATTGGATGGCATGGAGCTAAATTTTCCCAGCACAGGGAAGAAAACCCAGGAATAGAAATCCCTGGAGAGGATTTTGTGAGACTTTACTGAACCTAGGGATCTCTCCCACCCCTTTCCATGCTCCTCCCCTCGCCATTAGTTCCTCCCAGAATTTCCACCTCCCTCCCCTCCCTCTGCATGTACGAGGCAGTCAGGCAGGACTACAGAAGCACGTTGCACACACATGCACACCGACCATCAAACCACACAAGAAAGCAGGAGCCTGTTTGAAAAAAGTGAAAAGGCTTCACCAAAAAAATTCAAAAAGAATTCAGAATTGAGAAGAAAAACCATAAAAAAAGAAAAATAATTTAGAATATTTAGAAAAACATAAAAATGAGGACATAAAAAATCAGGTGGCTATCAAGGCAAATCTCCTCCAATGTCCTTCAACAGTTGCACAAGCTGCTAATGAAAATGTAACATTTCAAACATTACAACTCCAAATTTTTTTGTTTGTCATCACAACAGAAATCTCTCTATTAAATTGAAAGATTATGGCTGCCATGTTGCTTTTGCACACTTCCAACAAGTGTGTTACTTCTCTTCAGTTCACCTGCGCTTGGTCGTGTTGGCCAGCTCCCACGGGTCAGCCTCGTTGCTCTTGGTCGTGTTGGCCGGCGTTTGTCAGGTTTAGAGTGTTTCCATGATCTTTCAGGGAGTGTAAGCTCAGCTCAGCTCACAGTAGCTGCAGAAACACACATAGTTCTGATTCACAGCCATAAACAAAGATAGTAACAAAGATAATTGCCAAGTGAACAATAAGAACTGACTGTTCCAATGGATGGCTTCTCCTTAGTTGTTTCAGTGAGGATAAGGCCACCAGCAGTTTTTATCTTCAGCCTCAGCAACCTGTCAAAGAATGCAACCCACAAGCAAACAACTGGCACCAAAGGGCAAAGGAATATCTGGGTAGCACAAGGGAATTTACAAGGTCAACTAAAAAATTTCCAAAATCAAATAATCATCAGTTATAGTATCCAAGATGAAACTTCAAAATTATTTCAACAGTTATGTTTTTCTTCTTCTCCGGAAGTATGAACCCAAAATGCCATAGCATACTATTTTTAACATGAATTGGACATTGGATGGTTCATTCTTTCCAAGAGCTTAATGATAACTATATTGGTTTTCTGTCAATTTAGTTTTATATGTGTAACATTTTTCATAAACTAGTACAGATTCAATTTCCACACACAAAAAAAGAACATTTTTTCTATTGAGTTAAGGAAGCATATGTGTAATACAATCGAAGATAAAGCTTAAAAAAAATTCAAATAAGAAATAGAAGTCCTTGCGAGCATATGTATAACACTATCTATTTAGCCATCACACTATTTTGTAGAGAAAAAACACAATGAACCAACTGATTGTCTGACTCAGGATTGTAAATTCTTTGATAAACCTGCTTTTGGGTCCTTTGATTTTTAATTATCTTTTGGAGTTTCTTGAGTGAGACATTCACATTGTGCAGGATGCACATTTAATTTTGTTAAATAGAAGCGTGTATGAACAGTTCAATCTGCACATGGTAAGACATAAAACCCACCTCTTTTCTGCAGGGAGTTCATCTTCAAATAAGAAATTGTATCTTTTCCCGAATCTGCATGCAACAAAATCGATTACAAATAAGAAATGAAATTGTATCTTCAGAAGGATATGTACTAGACAGAAGGCAATGGCGACCGAGGCGGATGGGAGGAGAGGCGGCGTCCGAGGCGGAGGGGAGGAGAGGCGGCGGCCGAGGAGGAGGGCAGGCGAGGTGGTGACCGAGGAGGCGGATCACGTAGCCACCCAAACCCTAGGCACGCGCTCATGTAGATCTAAGATCGGGAGAGGGAGGTGCACAACCGAGGCAGCGCGCGGGGGGGAGGGGGGTACGAACCTCCTTGCTGATGATCTCGGACTTGTAGGGGCTGAGGACGCCAGGGTTGAGGAGGCTGCGCCCGTGGAGGTGGAGGGGACGAGAGACTGCGCTGGATGCGACGGCAGAAACGACGGGGAGGCGACGCCGGAGGCGGAGGCGACGAGGAGGCGGAGGCGATTTGGCCGGGGAGAAAAACCACGAGTCATCTCGTCTCGCGAGGGAGGTTTCCCCGAGGTTGGGACGGGGGACGGGCCGCGCCACCCTGGGCCGATTGGCTTCCAAACGGTCCTGCGTTTGCCCCCGTGGATATCTTCCACGCGGGCCGCACCCTCGGGGAACAGGCCGGGATCCCTGCGGGGAAATGGGTTTCCAAACGGGCCCTTAGGTGTTCTGCTTCATCCCTGTAAGGCCGAAAGGGTTCACATTCAGTTGAGACCTGAAACTTCAATTGACAGAAGAAAAACTCAAGTATTTTCAGTCAATAGGACTTAGGACAAAGACGAGATAACCAACTGATGTGCACTATGAAGTAGTGCACAGAACCAGAACCCTAGATATCTCAAGTTGATGTTTCATACTTTCATTTGTCCAGTTAAGAACCTATGTGGCAAAAAAAGATAATATGAAAAGCGGGTGAAACATGCAATACTCCGGTATCCATCAGCCATTTCATTTATCATCATGATCATAAAAAAATAAAGGCAACGATCAATTACCAAAAAAATTCATTTATCAGATTTTTTTGTGTAAATCGAGTTTATTTCAATTACTCAGCCCTATTCTCACACTTTTAAAAAACATTTTCAAATGCAGACAACCCATTTTTAAAAGCAAGGCGTGATGGCATGTGCTCATGCCGACCATAACAAATGACTTCAACTATTGCCATATGTACAGGCAGAACATGAAGTACAGGAATCCTCTCGCGAGAAAAAAAGGGCGCTTGGACGGAGCTGGTCCCCGGCCTGATCCGAGCGTCTCCTCTGCCTCCGGCGGCCTCCTAGCCGGCGTCAAGGTAGGAGAGACCAGGATCTTGGCCCGGGGGTTGTACAGCAGTAGGTTTAGGTTTAGTTTTAGCGGTAGAAATAAAGAGGCGAGAAGGTTTCGGAGCTTCTTTGTGGCTGCTTGCTTCGGGTCCGGCGTTCTGGCGGTGCTGGCAGGTGAGGTCTCCTTGGCTCTTGGTTCTTCTCGTAGTAGTTGTAGTTTGTTTAAGACCTCGGTGTTCTTGTCTTCTCCTTAGATTTTTTTGGATCTGAGATAGGGGATGAGGGCATTGGTAAGAAGTGTAGGGTTTGGTCAGTCGGTGGAGACTCCGTCGCCGTCGTCGAAGTTGATGTTGTTGGTTATCATCGACGTTGGTTTGTTCCTTGTGGAGTTGTGCTCTTTTATTCAGATTTTGTTGGATTTTGGTGCGGTAAAGAAGATTGTTGCTAGGAGCTTTTCAATCCACTGCCTGGATGAGTGGCTCCGGAACTCGTCGATGTCGGCCATGACGTTCTTCTTCGTTGCCGGCGTGGTGAGAAGGGGAAGCTTCATGCTGTGTTGTTCGATCAGGTCCTTTAGTGGATTTGTTGTAATTTTGAGTTTGTTCTTGGACTTGGTTGTAATTTCGTGGAAGCTTCAGGAATGAAAAGGTGGACTTGTTCTAAAAAAACATGAAGTACAGGAGGGGCCACATGAAAATCTTCAGGGTTTTCTAGATGCAGTGATTGTCTGAGAAGTATTGAGCGTTTCTTTAGTTCAAATAGGAGTTACTGCAGCAGCGATGGGGTGCTCAACCACGTGAACGCCCTCCTTTAAGGCCCTCGTAAAGATGGAGGGTGAATTCCAGAACTAATTGTCTCAGGCTTGTTCTTTTCAGCGTATCGTTGCGTTTGCGTATTACTGTAACAAATTTGAGAGCCCTCAAAATGAGGTCTAAAGATTATAAAAAAATAATTAAAAAATAGTTTTAGAATCTTTGAAACGACTACTAAAAGTCATGAAAAAATCGTCTCAAATTATGACAACATATAGGCTATATAAAAATAACAAAATTTGCTACAGTAATACGCAACGGTACGATACGCTGAAAAGAACAAGGCCTCAGTGCAGGTTTGTGCCTCGTCATGTATTTATTTATTTATTTATTTATTTTTACCTTGGTATCATCTAACTCTTGCATTATTCACTCTCCTAATTGTTTCCAGCAAACCTATGGAACCTGATCGTCTTTTTGATTGCCTTCCAAGTACGCTTCGACCATCATCTGAATCTCAGCCTGAAGGTGGAAAAAATCCAATAGTTGGCATGCATTCCGAACATCAGCAAAACCCAGAGACTGCTGTATACAGTCCCTCTGCTCTTATTGAGCCAAAGTTTGTTCCTTTGTTTGCTAAATTAGCACAACAATTGGTTCAAGCAGGATGTCAACAACAATGCTGAGAAATAGACAGTTATAAGGAGCAAAGATGTATTCCCCCCTTCAGAATATATGTTTACTATTACTGTTCACTTGTCTCAGCACTTACATGGATAAATTGAAACTGATGACTGAATTAGCTCACTCTCTCTCTCATGATATTTCTGGTTTTGACTTTTTTTTCTTGTTCACGTGAATTATGAGATGAACACTCTTAGATGTTTATCTGGATTGAACATGAAAGCAAATAATACAATCACAGCCACAAATAGTGCCAACCTACACTAACTTTTGATTATTATGTTTCTGAAAAATCTTTCACACTAGACTTGCTTCATCAAGCCTAAGTAGTTTTAAAATATGTCCTGATATGAACAATGCAAAGCATAATGCTTAGTTCAACAATTTATTAATGTCATATCTGACAAAGGTATAGACATGATTTTACCCTCACTCTTCCCAAACTTTAAGATAACATGTGTATCATGCATGTTCTCTCTTCTGTTGGATAACATGAAAAATATGTTGATTTTTGTGCAACTCTTTTTGTGGCTTGCTTCTTTTGTTTGGATGTGCTTGATTGTTAGGTTTCGAGGTTTCTTCCTGTAATCTCTTTAGCACAGCTTAGGATTGTCAAATTTGGCACAATTCAGATGTGTTCGGTGACTGAGATCACAACTTGTGGGTTTTTTCCCTAGATTTTAGGCCAAAAAAAAAACGAACACGAAGCTGATGGAGGTCATGCACAAGGCCTACTTCGATGTAGAGATCGACAGCAAGCACGTAGGTATGTGGTGAACCCTGTCTCTAGCTGTATATTATATGTAGTGGCGAAGATTAAGGAAATTATCGATAGAATCATTGCCTAGCTATTTTTCCGACAATTAGTTGTGTTGTAGATAGGTAGATGTCTGGTTGTGGCATATAGAAAGATACCTTGGCTTATGATTGTCAAATTTTGGCACTAACATGAGGTCAATTCTGTTGTGTCCGGGTGGCTTCACCTGGTCTTATTTATGCTTATGTATAATCCTTTGTATCAAGTTTCAATAAATATTTTTGGTGTGCAGCTCCATTGCCAACTCAACAGAAATAGTTTTGAAGTTTATGTACAGCCATCTCCGTTCTATACCTGTCAGGCGTACAAGTTCTTTTCATTTACAAGGAAGCTTTTTGTGGAGACCGAGAAGTTCAACGGATCAAGAATAGTTTAACATTGTCCTTGAGGACATGTACCAACTTAATGATCTAGGAATTTTTATTTAGGAGCACGTGTACCAAGTTTCTAAAATTTTTTGTTGCGAAAAATATGTACCAAGTTAGTGCATTAGGAGTTTTTATTGTGATAAATTTTATTTCTCTCATTGCAACGCACGAGCATATTTAATCTGGTTGGAAAGGTACCAGACTCCCCACCTTTTAATTAATGAAAATATCAAACAATTTTATGTTGTTACAATATTTTTTCCCTTCATTCATGAACCATTTTTCCAGGCAAACTCTTCCATTACAGGTAGATTATGTATCAGATCCGATCCGTTCTATAAAGTTATATATTTCTTGAACAAACAAGAAATTTTGGTCATGTGATTTATCTTCCCTTTTAGAATTTACACACACGTCACATCTTTTGTTATCTGATTCCATGGATCATTAGGTATATTAGGTACACCAATATGATATGATTATTCATACTTTTGATCAAGTAATTTTAGAAAAAGTAAACATGCATTGGGGCTTCATATTAATATTTTCTTGTGATGTTTCACCTTTTAGGAATTAATTTTGAGAGTAAAGGAACAATTAGTTTATCGAGGATATGTGAAGCTATACCGACGCCCTTTTGCTGTCTCATATATTGATGGGGAAACAGGGCGGCCCGATCTTCTGGTGAGACTCGAGGGGATAATTTCGATCTGGTCGGAGAGGCGACCTTGACGATCCGGCTACCAACCTCGCAAGGATGACAACCCGGCAATCGCTAAACCACCAAACCTGCTCGTTATCAACCACGCCAAGAACGCGATTGACCTGACCACGAAGGTCGTTTCCTGCAAGCGATCGAAGAACAAGCAAGAAACAAGATAAACACAATCTAAAATTGCAAATATGGATGAAGCACTTGGATAAATTTGAGGTTCGATAACTCGACTCGGGTGGTCTAGACGACACACGCAAATTCGAGGGGGGACGCACACGGGGTCTACCAACACACAACCAAACCTGAGTCTAAACAGCGACGGCTATGAAATATATAGTGACGGCTTGGGTTTGGGGCGCAGCCCTAGGAGGTACATGGGCCATGGGCCCAAAGTGGAGCGTCACAGCGCTTGGCAGATTCTGATCGCAATCTTATTTCGATGATTCCCGTTGATCCGTAAGGAATTTGGAGCTGGGACTAGATCCGTTGGAAAGATCTCGTCGAGAGCTTATCCGTGCATACCAAGAATGTCCAAAACAGAGTTCGTATGCATCAGGGGCATCCGTTTGAAGTTGACTGCGCGGAGATGGCCGAACCTGACTCGTTGATAAATTGTGCTCTCTCTTAGGCCGGCCTTGTAACGACGTGGCTTGTGGAACCAGAGGGAGTCGAAATAGTCGAGATGCGTCTTTCTTTAATACGTCTTGGGCTTGGGGAGGTGGCCACGGTGGAGGCCGAATTGTTGTAGCAGATGTAGTGGTCGAAGATGAAGTAGTGGCTTAAAATCTCGTCAACGACCATGCTGAAGAAATGCTCGGCCATAACCAACATGTTGACGTAGTGTCGGTCATACCCATGATGGGTGTGGTCACATCATATATCATAAGTTGATTTGCTATTATGCCCATGGCTCCGAATTCCTCTACCACTCGATTCTCTGATTAAATTGGAACAATGCTTATGGGTTACGGTCTTTAGACCATGCTCAGGGGCCAGGGCGTGCGAGCTTTTAATTTCTTCCGTTGCAACGCACGGGTATTTTTGCTAGTATAATCTAAAACAAATATAAGCTACTCTGGTAGCACAACTAAAAGGTTTAAACACAAGAAAACCAGCAATCTTTAATCCAGCGGCACACACATTTAAATTCATTACATACCAATCCAACAGAAATTCATAAAGTCTAGGTGAATGATAATTAGGCCACACCTGGCCCGCCCTGCCAATCGCAGCTAGCCCAGCTCGCCCGCACATGCCGCCCTGGCTGTGCTCGCGATTTGGGAATTAGGGATTTGAGCATTTGACTAGCTGGATTGAGGATTTGGTGGGCCTTAGGCCCTTAGTGATTTATTGGCCCATATATACATGTACCTACATCTACACAGACCAGAGCAGGGGCACACGCCCCAATGCTCCGTCCGCCACTGGGTGTCATTGACTCACTCATCGATGTTCCACAGAGGAATTCACAATGGTGTTCAATTAGGTAAGAACGCATTGTCACCCACCATCCGCATGTGCATACTTTTCTCATGTACAACCATTTCATGGTGGTGTTGCATACTAATAAGATTTTTATAGCTAAAAAGATTTTAAATAGTAGTCATTTTAAACTTGTCCTAAATCAATGTTTTAAAATATTATCTATAAAAAACTTTTTAGCTATTTGGATTGAACACATGAAAACTATATATAATTAGATATTAAAAAATATGTTCATAGTATCATAGTTTTTTTGGACTTTATAAATAAATTCCAATAGTAATTTATGGTCAAATTTTTATTTTTTTAAGACCGTGTCAATGTTGAAAACAACTATTATTTAAAGTATGGATAGAGTGTATGGTTAGGCTCGTCGTAATGGCTTATGGTTGTACTCTCATGGCTTAGGAACCATAGAACCAATAATTATATTATTAAGATTATATCCAATACTAAGGTTCTTTTCTCCATATATTGCTCAATTTTTTTTAAATGGCAAGATTTGATGCCAATTCACTTATAGAAGTAGTCAAATAAAAAAGAAAAAAATCCTATTACAAACCACTAGACACCGTCGTAGTACTAGTGTTGCCAACACATCATGACACCGACCATCACGCCTACAGGGCAAGTGCACAACCTACACCTCCCAGCCACCACCAGCTACACCACAACACACCATCCAATGGACACGCAAGCTACAACCACTTGCCACCAATGGCCCGGTGAAAACACCAACACTCAAGAACAACGAACGAAAATAGAGGTAAATTGACTGAGGACACACCAACAGCGTGAGGTGTACCGCATCAACGCCTCCAATGGGGGAGCAACGGTGAAGAAATCGTCGCCGTTGATCTATCCACAAACTAGGTCTTTACCCGAAAGCAGGCTACTGGGCAGGCTTTTGCCAGACCCCACAACATGAAACCCATAGCCGTTGACCGACTCTACCACAACACCACGTCCACCACCAATTTATGGGGAAATTGTTCAAACGATACTCAATTCATTGTCCCATGATCCCAAATGACACCCAATTCATCTCTATTTCCCATATGACACCGATGCAACGAATTGATTTCGCAAATGACATTTTGCCATTTTTACTCCTTTTCTCCCTCTTTTCCACATTTTCTCCCCTTTTTTCTCCTTTTCCCTGACCCGACACTTGCTCCCACATCTCCGGTAGTGGCGGCGGTGAAGGTTGCCGTGGCAACGGCGAAGGGCGGGAACGACGGCGGTAGAGATAGATGGCGACGTTGTGCCGCAGCTGGACAACTGCGCAGCGCAGCAGCGGCGGCGGCGGCATGATGCGAACAGCAACGGCTATGTGAGTGACGGCGGAGACAACAATGGCGATGGAGTGGAGGCGCGGTGGCGGCGACAGAGTGGCATCTCGTGACCGCCGGAGGTGGAGAAGAAAGCCAAAGGGGAGAAAAGGATAAAAAGGGAAAAAAGAGGTAAAAAATGGCAAAATGTCATTTGGGATGAAATTCGTTGACTTGATGTCATATGGGAATTAGAGACGAATTGGGTGTCATTTGCGATCTTGCCAACGAATTGAGTGTAATTTGAGCAATTCCCCTCAATTATCTTATGGGAGTGGCCGCATGGTAGTCGCCGGTCCGCACGCGCGCCTTTCTCGAGCCCAGCCGTCGGCGAACGTGTGGCGAGGCGCAGGAAACTGCGCATGAGCAAAGCCGTTATATTATTCATATGCTAAACCCTTTTCTTATCAAATAACGTTGAACATATTTTGTCAATCTCTACGTATGTTTCTTGTATTTTACTTCTAATCTTTTTTCATTATTCATAGCCCTATAGTAATATGCAAGAAATAGGTACATCATTTTCAACTTTTGTTAATCACTATCAGGGATTTAAATATCGAAAACACTTTGAGCCGGGAGTCCGGCGCCTCCGGACTCCCGCGCGCTGCGCGCAACGTGGGGGCGGTGCGGCACTGTGTAGGTGGGTCCCACAAGCATTTTTTATTTCGGCGACCATAAATTTTGACTAGATGCTCTAATCCAAAAACCGTTTGCACCAACGCGTTCCTCGTATTTTTACGAACAAAACAAGATATAAGTTGCCATATAACTCTTCAAACTTATCTGGTGAAACTTGGGTTTCGCCTACTGAAACTTGGATTTTATATTCGTTAAACTTGCCGAACTGTCAAGTTTCATCAGGTTTAATGGAAGTTTCATCAAGTTTCAACAGGTCTCATACAAGTTTCTTCAAGTTTCATCAGGTTAATTCAAGTTTCAACAGATTTCATCCAAGTTTCATCAGGTTACATCGAAGTTTCATCCAAGTTTCATCAGATTTCATCAACACACGGCCAAGTTTTATCAACACACGGTCAAGTTTCGCTAGTACAAGTGTAAGTTTCATAAGTGCCTTCTTCTAGTTTCACATAAAAAATTGAAAAAGTGAAAAAAATCAAAAAAAAAATTAAAAACTATTTAAAATGGGTTGCTCTCGATTTTAGAAGAATTATGAAATTTATTCCACGCATTTTGAACATTGTTTGAATTTTGTACAAAAAACAGAAGTTTAATTGGAAAAACGATCAACTGCACTGCTAGCTAGTCGATGGGTACGCACAGACGCGTGCAATGCAGCGCGTAGGATTGGCACGGTAGCCGGCGATCCGACGAACGCTGGTGGTCCGGCGCGCGGGCGTCCGGACGGACGTCCGGACGCTGGCGCTCGCCTTTAAATATTGATAGAAAAAAAATTTCGATCCCCAGTGAAATATCCGAAATTTTGGATTGGCACGGTAGCTGGCGATCCGACGAACGCTGGTGGTCCGGCGCGCGAGTGTCCGGATGGACGTCCGGACGCTGGTGCTCGCCTTTAAATATTGTTAGAAGAAAAATTTCGATCCCAGTGAAATATCCAAAATTTTGGCAAAATTTCATTGGAATAAAAATATAGAATTAGATTTTTAAAAAAAATCTAAATTTAGGATTTGAACTATGGATCTCAAGCTTATTTAAGGAAGAACTACCAACTAGGCTGTAAGACAGGTTGTGAAGAGTTAAGTTATGCCTTCTTTTTATATATTAGGATCAAATTTGATCAAATCTTTCGAATTTAAAATTTTCGTTTTTATTTCAGTCACGGACGAAATATCTGAAATTTCACCGGAAAAAAAATCCCTGACCACTGTCACCGGGTGACTCCACAATCTCTCATGCATGCATCACCACCCACGACGACTACGCTTCAGCCAAAGTGCACTGTGCACACCAACATTTGCGTTTCTTTCCATGTTTCAATCACACATGCATGTTCCCAAAATAACACCATGCCTAGGGACAAATTCAGGTTGATCTGATCTGATACCGCGATAGAAGCAGCCAGTATTGACAGCAAAACGCCTAGGCCCTAACGTGGTGACGCTGGGAAATTCTGGCCGTGCTAAGTTCTTTTTTAGCAAAGTGCTAAGTTCTGAGAATTGTTGTCCGGCTCGTAATAGTTGTTTGTCACAAATAAATGAGTTGCACTGCAAACGGCCAAACACAAACTTGTGGCTGTGGTTTAGACGTTTAATGGGATCCTTTAAAGTTATATTAGTTCTAAGAGCATCGCAAGCACAACCGTGTGGCTGTAGTTTAGTGGTGAGAATTCCACGTTGTGGCCGTGGAGACCTGGGCTCGAATCCCAGCAGCCACAATATTTTAATTTTTAAATCAGCTCAGAACGGGAGATTTCTTTGGGAAAAAAAATCGCCTTCGAAACGCGAGAGCAAGCCTTGTAGATTTAAAACCTTTTACCCAGACTCCACTTTTTAATTATAATTATTCTTTCTGCAGCTTTCCCTTTTATCCTGATTTAATCTTTAACGTTCTATTAGTGGTTTCATGCAAACCTTCTATACTTGCGCTTTCAACCTTTTCAAGATAATAGTGGTTGAAAAATACTACAAATTTTTTTATTTTAAAATCAGCCTCAGAACGGGGGATTTCTTTTGAAAAAAAAAATCGCCTTCGCCACGCGAGAGCAAGCCTCGTAGGTTTAAAACCTTTTATCCAGACTCCCCTTTTAATTATAATTATTCTTTCTGTAGCTTTCCCTTTTATCCTGATTTAATCTTTAACGTTCTATTAGTGGTTTCATGCAAACCTTCTATACTTGCGCTTTCAACCTTTTCAAGATAATAGTGGTTGAAAAATACTACAAATTTTTTTTATTTTTAAATCAGCCTCAGAACGGGCGATTTCTTTTGAAAAAAAAAAAATTCGCCTTCGCCACGCGAGAGCAAGCCTTGTAGGTTTAAAACCTTTTATCCAGACTCCCCTTTTAATTATAATTATTCTTTCTGTAGCTTTCCCTTTTATCCTGATTTAATCTTGAACGTTCTATTAGTGGTTTCATGCAAACCTTCTATACTTGCGCTTTCAACCTTTTCAAGATAATAGTGGTTGAAAAATACTACAAATTTTTTTATTTTTAAATCAGCCTCAGAACGGGCGATTTCTTTTGAAAAAAAAAATTCGCCTTCGCCACGCGAGAGCAAGCCTTGTAGGTTTAAAACCTTTTATCCAGACTCCCCTTTTAATTATAATTATTCTTTCTGTAGCTTTCCCTTTTATCCTGATTTAATCTTGAACGTTCTATTAGTGGTTTCATGCAAACCTTCTATACTTGCGCTTTCAACCTTTTCAAGATAATAGTGGTTGAAAAATACTACAAATTTTTTTATTTTTAAATCAGCCTCAGAACGGGCGATTTCTTTTGAAAAAAAAAATTCGCCTTCGCCACGCGAGAGCAAGCCTTGTAGGTTTAAAACCTTTTATCCAGACTCCCCTTTTAATTATAATTATTCTTTCTGTAGCTTTCCCTTTTATCCTGATTTAATCTTGAACGTTCTATTAGTGGTTTCATGCAAACCTTCTATACTTGCGCTTTCAACCTTTTCAAGATAATAGTGCTTGAAAAATACCACAAATATTCGTCTCCAGGTCTTGGGTTGAAATTTCTTAAAATTTCACTTCTAAATTCAGTAATCGCCCCAAAAAAATTTTATCAACAACAAATTAATCACCCACTTCCTGTATGAACCCGGCGATGTATAGGATCGTATCTCCAGTTTCCCCATGTACGGGGTTTGAAGAGGGCCTCGTCTTTGTTTTTGATATCCTAAGACAGCACACAAAATGATATTAGAGCATCGCCACTAGGTTCCCTAAAATACTACTCCCTCCTTTCCTGTATGTAAGACATAATTTGATTTTCGTGAATACCAAGGAGATCATGTATATCACTTGTGATTTCTGATTTGCCCCTAATTAATGAGATGATTTTTTATCAGCGCTCATGCAGGGGAAGGAAATATCAGCGCAAGAAAATAATGCGATTCTAGAATTAATTAGTTTCCTACACATCGAAGGGTATTTCTGAAACTTCTGAACGGTCAATGCAATTGCGCCTTATAGATTGGAAAATAAGTGAAAACAAATTATGCCTTACATACTGCAAAGGAGAGAGTATTGCGAACAGGTTCTAGTCTCTATAACTATCCAACAGAGTCTATCTCAATATCTAAATCTCCGGTCTCTCTAAATATATCTTTTCAAGAAGACTGTTGAAGAAGATAAAATACATGAAATGAGTAGTGATTTAGAAAAGGGATATGAAGAATGAAAATATGGAGATTCTGCTCACGATGTTCTAACAAGCCGTACAATGGGCCTGCCAAACCATCAGTGCACAACATTTTCACGAGCCGTGTTCCAGATGCCTGTCCAGAACCAGCGGCAGCCAAGGGTGTCGGCTTCCCCGACTCCATGCCCTCATGGTAAAATTGCCATGCTCTTGAATCCTACCCGAGTCCAGATGCAGCAGAATTATTAATAGGGGCTGTAAAGTTTACAAAATAAGAAAAAACAGGTACACTACAGCTGGCAAGTAAGCTTTACTTTTGTTAGAACTTTGATATCTCTCCCCTCAAAATAAAAAAAAAAAACTTTGATATCTCACAAGTCACAACCTGTAACCAAATCCGAATTTTAACACTTGAAACATACAAATGACAGATCATCTAGCTAAGTTAAATAATGTTTTTTCACATGCATGTGATCTTTCGTTAATCCAAATTTGAAGGGATAATTTGCAGCTCCCCAAAGGCCTTATTGACCATCAGAATTGTCTTCATCACTGGGTCGTTCATAAATTTCGAACTCCCCATCACTTGCTTCAGCATTATTAGGGGTATCACCTATTATATTCTGGCTATCTTGATGCAATGGAAAGCTCCGCAACATCTCTTCCAGGTATCCATTGGAAAAGCCTTCTCCAAGTGTGTCTAGTATAATTCATAGGAAAATCATTTGGGAACTCATGCAAGGGAACATATGAATTAGGCAGACGCAGATCATTTGATGATGTTAATAGACTACATTAAATTCGTTAATGCTATATCCATATAGTAGTGCTATCTTTATCAGAGAAATAGGTCACTTTACATGTAACCTAATTATACTATGAATACATTGTTAATATTCACATTTAAGGCCATCAATATGACTAACTGCTGCATGGTGTATTTGTTTGCTTTATTAAACACATGATAATTTTTCTAATAATACTCCATCCATATGTATCCAACAGAGAAATAGAAGATATCCATGCAAAGGTGCTAATTGCATAAAAAACATTCCACACAATATGTGATAGGCCTAAACAATATGAAATATTAAATCACGAATACAAAATGAGTTCTTTTTTCTCCTATAGATCATGAGTGTTTCTAATCCCCAA
Organism: Raddia distichophylla; assembly: GCA_005191435.1. Taxonomy (NCBI): domain Eukaryota; kingdom Viridiplantae; phylum Streptophyta; class Magnoliopsida; order Poales; family Poaceae; genus Raddia; species Raddia distichophylla. Next base: position 1,976,537 of record SPJY01012519.1, read on the forward strand.
ACTGCATTAAAATATCTCTCCTACTGACTAGAATCCAAAAGGTTATCTGGCAGAAAATCACGAAATACTACATAAAAATATATTATAATCACAAGTACCGAGACCAATACTGAATTTCAGGGACCAAATAAGTTCCATTACTTTTTTTTGAGCAAAAAATAGTTCCATTACTTAAGAATTAAGATAAATAGACCAGATCCTAAAGTTGAACAGGCCCAAAGCAGAACCAAAAATGGTATTTCTTTCCTTTGAGATCAAAATTTATCAACGCATTGAGGATACAGGAATCATCTAAGTTGAAATCACGATCCTCCTCCGCCTACAATAGAAATAGTAAAGCCTCAATTTTCTGTAACACATACATAGGGAATTGGTGCAAGTAGTAACATCACATGCCATTGGAAATTGGTGCAAGTAGATATACCATAGGTGGAGAATCATAACCATCAGAATCCTCTTTATCTTCCTCTTCCTCATCATCCACATCCTCACTGTCATAGCTGTTAGGGCCCAACTGATCCTCAGTGCCAGTATGTTCGACAGGTGCTTCTGGACAATAAATAGAATTCAGCAATCAGCATTGATGTGCTTAAGCATCTTTCTGGGAAAAAAAACAAACGTGAAATCATCCATCACACGTACTCCGTTTGATTGAACCTGTAGTATGGCCATACAAACAACAGTACAGAACAGTAGAAACCATCATATTAGCTTATTAACAAATGTTCTGAACCATTTAGGGAGCATTAAATTATTTGAACAATAAAGGTGGGAATCATGAATAATGTCTCAAGAGTGCCCAATGCACGTACATATTGAATGATATATGTGTTTTACTAGTATTAAGATATATGAAGTGGAAATCGAAAAAACCTTCATCAGCACCCATGCTTTCCTTAAGTTGCTCAGATCTGCAAAGGGCTTCCTGCTTCTTGGACCTTTGAAGAAGTTCACTGAAATTCCTCAAATGGCTTTCAGCATCTTCATTGGGACACAATGAGAGGAACCTTACACTCAGTTGCAACCTCAAGGTTTTAATCATTGGCTTCGAAAACCAACCTGTTGAATGCTACACAGCAAATAAGTTGTTTTAGAGAATTTATTACAGTGTGTTAAAGCTCTCGGTACAAGCTATGGATCAAGAATTTTGCACAGATAATTATCTATAACAGCCTGCTGTTTAGATGCGCATTGTTGGTTCACCTTAAGTTACACTAGCATATAACCCATGTCCAAAATCATAGCACTTCAGGATTAACTCTTTTGGGTGAAGCAGGGATGAAATCCCAAAAGGAAGTGCTACGCATGCGTGGGCAAGCCCCTAATGAGGTGGACTGTGTTGTAAGCACATTTTTGGGCCAGGGCATACATTATCACAGCAAAATTCAATAAGCTTCACTTAATAAAAAAGTAGTTAAAAAAATTAAGGCTGCTGACTTCAGCAGCAAGTTGGTTTCTACAAATCTTTTAGGTTCTCTACGCAAAAAAGTTCAGATACATTTATAAGGATGATGGAGACAAAGAAAGCCTCAAAGAAATTATTCTAGCTACTCACCGAGCAAGTCAATTGATGAGAAGGCTTTCTAATTTCTGCTTGAATAAAGTCATCCTTCAGTTCAAACAATTGTAGGAAGATGAAACTCTTTGATGGCATCCCTTCAAGCTTGCACATCTCTGTCCACTTCTCAGATCTTATGTGCCAAATTGAAGTACAAAAATAAAGACCCACAAGCAAGGGAGAAACAAAAATAGCAATTGAAAATGCCCTCTCATGAAAAAAAAATTAAAACAAAGTCATCCAGATGCCCATAAATTGTGACCTATCTCAAATATATATACTATAGGTTCTAAACTTGAAAAAAATAGGAAACATGTCCTTTTTTTTTTCAAAAAATAAACATAAAATCCAGTTCAGAATGAGATCAACCCACCACATGCACATGCACATGCATAAGCGAGGCAAACCATCCACAACATCTTTTGAAGTGAGTAGGTGAGATGGGATAAGATACCATCACCACAACCACCAACTTCATTTTATATGACTAAGAAAAGATAGATTACTAAACATATATTTGGGCAGATACACACCAATAAAATTCCAAATTACCTCACCATGACAATGTGGATACATTCACCATGATATATTTTCTGATTTACATTAAAAACAACTTTGTAAATAAAAAATCGAGCAGATTACTCACAGACACTCCTTGTTCATTGATACTAACAACCTATAATGGGACGTCACACCAATATATGAAATGCATTCATGTGTAAATGAAAAATACCAGGCATCACTGTGGTGATAAATGAGAAAAATGTCAATTCTACTGAAATAATAAACTACAACTAAACAAAAATAGCTTGAAAACAAAGTGTTCTAAACAAAACTAATGGGTTTAGTTTGAAAAGCATAGGATGCACAAATGACACAGCATGTAGCAATAACATATTGGATATATCCTACCAATTTGACACAAATCGCAATGCACGAATGCTACAGATCACTTACTCACGATCCTTTTTCCTTCGAAGATTCCTTAGCTCAGGAGGCATGCGAAAATCAATTCTCTGAAATCTACAAAAATAAAAAGCATAATTCAAATGGAAAAGGTAGCAGAAAAACTTGTCCGAAAAAGAACAAAAGGTACATAGAGAAAAAAAAAGTAGTCCTCCATTTCATTTTTAAAGCCTTAACTTTTCAGATGCAATGGACTAGTCTCACTCTTTCACATAAAGGTGAAGCACGGAGCTAGCAAATACTGTAGAAAATACTATTGAGAGTTTAGCTTCGTTCATACCAGTGTAATATTATAGTAATTTAGGTTTCGTGAAAGAACAGATAACGAGCAACTTTACAATCATTTGTACTTTCAGCTAAAGAAAGCAAAATTAGAAGCATTCGCTGCAATAAAAGTAACAGGAACTCCTGTCTACAATAACGCAATGGAATGTAAAACACAAACAAACAACAAATGTCATATATGCAACAAAGCAAATAAGTTGTAAAAGCAGATAGTGCATACATTCGTGACTCAGAATCTTTACGAGGATCATATCCTCTTCTGATCCAAAATTTACCAAAGGGTCCTGTAGAGAAGTAGTATCCAGCTCTAAAAAGAAGCCTGAGCAAGTCAACAAAGCACAAAACAGTACAGATGAATAAAGGACACAGTAATTTAAACATCAAACTTGAATACATACCAAAATAGATACATGATGAAGCAAGTATACAAGACTGACAAGAATCATAAAACCTTTTGAACTGGCTTTGTGACACCTGCACACCATCATCAAGCAATCGTTCATAAAGTGACTGCCTTGGCCACACAGGACGCTCGTCCAACAATTTGCAAACAGCCATCTGCCAATCCCACTCTGCCGAATTCTTTGATAGGTGGACCTCCCAATTAATCTTCTCAGGAACAAGTAATGCCAATTAAGGTAACAAAGGAGGCACCAACAAATTTGTTGATTATATCATCATCAAGGAACAAAGGGGACTGGAAATGCAATATTACTTCAGATGGGTACAATACTGCTTGCTAATAACCTAATAGCTAAGAGGAATATCCAAGCTGTCTGTTTTACCAAAGTGCCAAGAAAACCATTTATGAAGAAAAATCAGACAACAATAACAAAAAACAAAAAACAAAACAAAACAAGAGCTTTAAGTTAAGCTGAAATAACTATGCCAGCGTTGTTCTAAATATAAGCATGCAAAATAATCAGAGAAAATGGGTATGCTTGTCATTTGTTCATATCAGGAATGGATGAATGTGTAAATGTATTACACAGCCCAAGGAATGGCATCAAATTATCTCCTACTGTCCAGGAGACCAGGACTCCAGGTCATGTGGTAGCCTTATAGAAGCAGGGGAATCAGAAGCTAGCAGGAGCAGAGTCAAACATGACGATATGACAGGAATAAGACAGAGTTGTCAAATCTGACCAAAAAGGCATTGTTGCGCAGACTGAAGCCTGATACGGTGGCAGCAAAGCTTAGGGTCATGGCTTAGGTAAAATAGTTGAATTAACGACTCATATGATCTATCATGGCTGAAAGAGTGCAGCGGCTGCTGCCATACAAAAGGTAAGGAGTAAGCCATACTCAATCCAAAAGGTTAACTCTCTGGATCAAAATGGCAGACATAAGTAGGTTAACTCTCTGGATCAAGCCTTAACAAACAACCTAAAACTTCCCATGTAAACTCTATTGTAATTTTTTTGTCCGTTCATTCTTTTGACCTATTTAGCTCCTGATTTGCATTCCCCTCCTCTTTTGGCAAACTTTACTAGTAATTTTTGCCCCAACCATAAGCTCCCACCATAGGAAGATCATACACTGACAGAAACAATGTTTTTATAAAACAATTGATAATAAGATGGTAAAAAAGGATATCTTGAATGTTGAAAGGAAGTGCAAGGGTTGGTCCTACATCCATCTGTAACCAAATAAAAACACAGCCATGATTAATTCACTCAATAATCCATTTCAGAGTGAATACAACATCTGCATCTTCCATGGAAAGGCACCGACAGCACCATAAAAGTATAACTAGGAAGGTGGAGATCTAAAGCAACAAAAATTATCAAGATTTCTAATGAAAACAAGAATACATGCAGAATAAAGGAATATAAGAGTAACAATCATTTCTTGCATCATTTCACCTAACAAGATGATATAACATTGTATCTTAATTTCCCACATCAATGATCAATAATTATCAACAAAATGACAAAATACTCACCCACCCAGCTCTAAGAACAGAAACCACTTTCCCGGTACATGGAATAGTTCATCCAACAGTTTGTCAGCAACCAGCTGAAGGAGGTACCCTTTCCCCCCGTAATTGATCGGACTTGGACACGGGCAATTTATCTCAATCAAAATTAATCATAACTTCACAAAACATTGAATAAAAGCAACCGAACCACGGATTCGATTTTATCTACCACATGTAAAATGGACATGACTTTCAAAGTCACAAAAGTAAGATAATCCTTGAGTGTATTAGAATATATGATGCTATTACAGTTGAACAAAATCACAAAAAATAAGATAAAAGAAACTAATATAGGCTACTGGAGGACCAAGTAGAATTTAAACAGAGTAAAATGAGAAGAATGTCAAAATTATAATTTGGTAGATGGTCGACATTCATGAACTGCTAGAATCACTGTAAGTTTGTTACAGTTACGCAACAAAACAAGTACATGAAAGGAAGATGTACCTCCCAACGATGTTGTACGACTCCCCTTTGCATGCTCTTGGATAGTGCATTGGATGATGGTAGAAGCCTAAAACAAACACATTGAACATTAGGTGATACTACTAATAACCACTAAAAGTGTCTAGTCTCTTCTTTATGTTATGCAAATTAGCAGTCCAACCTCTAATAAGTAAGAGATTAGATGAGACTAATTCCAGAAAGCAGATACTTAACTTCAATTTTTATAATGAATTCCTTAAAATTTATGACCAAGTACTAGTAATATGTTTTATTAGTGCTACAGAATGATTACAAAGCATACTTTTAACAATTATAGAAGTACCAGAGATATCTTGTTCGAACTAGTGATGGTAAAGCACTGATTATATGAATTCTATAACAGGTAGGTTGACCATACCTTTTGAGTTCTGATCATTGACATTTGGCAAAAAAAGATGGGCCCAATATGTTACATTTTGGATAATATTATAACAAGAAACATAGTTTTATCTACATTTAGCCCAGATTAAAGGAAAAATGTATCTAGTGACATTCTTATTCCAAATTTCCTTTGTCATTTGGACTAACCATTATCATCAGTAAAGCAGGTTGACTATCCAAAAAAGGTTAAAGCTCACAGAAAAGGAATCAGTACTTATCACATAAAGCTAAAAGAACTCATTGCTATAAACCAAAAAAGCTGTCATCTGTGCACTGCAAATGTGCAAATGATGTTTCTGCTAGCATTGCCTTCAAATGGAACATTTTTCTTGAATTATTTCAGCCATGGAAACCATCGTTGATAATTTGATGTTGCTATTTGTGTCAGCAACATAGCAGATATTTCTTGTAATGTTGTGCGTAGGACATATGAGCATCCAATGCATCACAATTGTAGTGTGCACTTTTCATGGAGAAATACATTATGAACAAATTTCACGTTAAATGCTAATTTTAACTGTCTGGGAAGAAACCAAGAGAATGCAAATAAAACAGCTAGAGTTAAATAAAAATCAATATGCAATGCTATTTGCTAGGCTGCTAGCTGTGTAACTAACATTACTTACGCTATTCTCCTTAAAAAAAAATTACTTACGCTATCTTTGTTGGTCTATCCTTCATTGAAAAGAGTGGTGGCACCAACATCATGGCATCTCCATCATTTGTTTCTACACTTCCTGCCTTATCTGTCATCCAACAGATGAAAGAAGTGATTAGATAATAGAGATGGAAACATGTAACAATAGATATTGTATCTGCAGTGTACAGAAACATATAAAGTGATCTACCACTGCCTAAATCTTCCGTATCATTTGGACGATTTGACCGTTTTCTTTTCCTCGCTTCTGCAGCATGGACTGGAACAACATGTTGAAAATCTGCCATACCTGCAAAAACTTGTATATTAGCAAATCTGTGTATGCCTCCAAATTGCGGTCTCAGTTATACATTCATAGTCCAAACATAACAAACCATGTTGATTAGGAGGGTAAAAAAAATCAATTTTTACAAAATGGAAAAACAGTCCTTGGCGTGCAAAATTAATTTTCATTTTGCTTTAACTTTTGAGCAACATTGAAAAAATGGAAATTCTAGCTCATGAATTCATGGCATGCAAATTATTGTTTTCTTCTTTACGTAACACACATGTTGCATGTGAGATTCTTTGCCTTCACTTTCTGCCTTGAATAATTTGACGGTTACATTCTATCAGCCATCCACCCTACACGGTTTGACATCATGACATGTATATTCCTTTCAATTGCTGTCTTATACAATCCATGGTTATCAATACGTCGTATATACGATAATACGGCGCTAGGCAGCAGTACATCCAGTTCGTATTGAGCATATGGCATAATACGTCCGTTTTGCCTGCTAATATGTCGTCTGTACGTCGTATGACCCGTATTAGCCCGTATTAGAGCTTAAAGGGACGTGTTAGGGGTATTTGCTGTGGTGACTGGTGGGCTCGTACCTCTTGGTCCATCTACCGGCATGGGAGGATTCTAAGTGAAATGAGGGAAAAGACAGGTGGGCAGGATCTTGTGAGACCGACGGCTACTAGGTTCGCCACTGCATTCCTTACAATGAAGTCTTTGCATAAGCATAAGGATGCATTGCGATTCCTAGTTCAAAGTGATGTGTTTGTTGGGAGCAAGTTGGCTAGAACGGAGGCAGGAAAGAAAGTGCATGACATTGTCATGTCAACACAATTCTGAAATTTAGTTGAAAATTGCATAAGACTATAAGAGCCTCGTTGAATCTTCTTCTTGTGCTAAGACTGGTTGATGGTGATGAGAGGCCCGCCATGCCGGAAGTTGTAGCAGCTATGAACTTAGCAAAACAGAAGCTTGCCTCATTCTTCTGCACCCAAAACAAGCTATATTTGCTTAACATGATCAAGAAAATTATTGAGGATTGTTGGACAAGACAAATGGACACCCCATTATATGGTGCTGCCCTCTACTTGAACCTAGGAAAGTTCTATAAGATCAAGGAGGTTGATGCTGATGCTGGATACGTTGGGGAGCTAAGGGCTTGTTTCAATGAAGTGCTTGTTAAAATGGTAAATGACGAAGATCTTAGAGATAAAATTGATAGTCAGGCTGTCCTATATGAGAACCAAAGGGATGTGTTTGCAAACCCAATGGCAATGAAGCATGCAAAAGATAGGAATCCAAGTAAACTAAATTTTCAGCAAGTAAACTTTCATTTTTCAGCAAGTTGACCTCAATGTATTTGCATTTTCTAGTTAATTGGTGGCTTGCATTTGGAGGTCGAATGGTTGAGTTGCATAAGTTTGCAAAGGACTGTTAGCCTTTGTGCTTCATCTTCCGGATGTGAGCGGAATTGGAGCACATTTGAATTTGTAGGTCAGTTTATTGAAATGGGCGGTCAATTGTAGCTCTAGATCCTCCTATGCTATCCTTGTTGATATTTAATTGTCTTTATCGTCTCACTTGTAGATCCATACCAAGAAAAGGAACCAGCTAGAGGTTCAAAAGCTAAATGACTTGGTCTATGTCAAATACAATAGGAAGATGGCTGCTCGGTTCGAAAAGTTACGTGAGGAAGGCAAAAGCTTTGATCCTTTGGTTTTAGAAGAATTTGATTGGGAGAATGAATGGGGTCAATGCATTGGCTAATCCATCTCAAGGTGGTCGAATGAGAGGTGAAGGTGACTTGACATGGGGACAAGCTAATCAAGCTATTGATGCATCAAGCAATCTTCGAGGCCGCAATTTTCAGAGAAAAGCACATGGTGGGCAGCAACACAACCTACACTACACACGACGGCGTGTGACAAGAGTTGAGGAATATAACTTAGGGGAAGAGGAAGGAGGCACATTCGGACTCATCTCACTCAAATCATGAAGATGAAGATGATGATGAGCTCATACTTGATGATCTCAATGTGGATGATGATAAAGACTCAAGCAACCATGGAGATGGTGATGAAGACTTGGATGCCTCTAAGTCTAACCACAATGATTTGAATGATGCCTATTGAGACTTGAGAGGCGGGGCATGGGCCTATACTTTTGTTAGGCCTTAGGCTTGGGGCCTATTATGTGGACCTATGTTATTTCCTTATTTGTGAACTTGTCACTTATGTGGACCTATGTTATTTACCTATTATTTATGGACCTAGTCATATTATTATGTGCCTAATACGTCGTATTATAGCTTGTATAGTCATATATACTGTAACAAGGTAGCCTGTCGTATCGTACTCGTATTACGTATTGATAGCCATGATAAAATCTAGCATGGTGGTGTTAGCACTATTAGGGTCAAGATTTATAATGGTGCAAATAATGTACAAGATAAGCATTGAACTGCAGCTCATTTAGCACACATGCACTTGCCTTTGCCAATGAAAGGACATCTAATGTAAGGAAAACATATCTTTAGTTTAGATCATGATCGTCAACCACTCTAGAGCAAGGAGATAAGTTTGGGTTATTTTATTACCATACAGAAACATTTTCCATAACCATAAGAGAAAAGATGGCAAGTGAGCCAGTCCAAAAGGCCATGTTTTTGCCGTAATCATCAAATCTAGAGCCGTAATCATCAAATCTAGACTGTCTATTTTAACTTTTTTTATTTTGAAAGAAAAAGGAGGATAAGCATCCATCAGGACTGTCATAAAGTATATGACATTATTTAGTGCCTTCAACTTATTGATTAAATACAATAATACTAACATTTGAGTAATATATAGCTCAGAATATTTTTTTTTCCAGGAGGGGTGGGGGGACCCCACTGTTGCAGTGAGAACTCATCCCTGATAATAATTGAAATGGGCATCTCGCCTTTTCGAAAAAAAATTTCCCCGCTCTCACGCTTTTCTAGGATTCATTCTTAGTAGGTAAGCACGCACATGTGTGCAGCTTGATGTTAGTTTGCAATTACTAACTATGCTCAAGCTCACGCATGTGCTTTACGTTCGTGTGTGGTGGGTGAGTTTGTGCGCGTTTTTCTTGTATCCTATATAAAAGGCACTTCGTTATTTGCATGCAAAGTGGTTAAATTGCCAATTTATAAAATAACTAGTAAAATTAGTTTTCATGCGCCAGACAGTTCTTTCAAAAGCTCCAACTATTGAGTAAATATTGATTACATGGTGTGGAGATGGGATGTATTTATTATTTTTCTTAGAATTGTGTGAACTAAATCAAACTAAAAGTTCTCAAGATCAATCATGGATCATTATTTTTCTGCCATCCAATGCCCTAGTGGTCTCTCTTGCCCCCTTAGGGGGTTAGATGATGTAGTAATTTGAACAGTGTATGTTTGATCCACCAATTGCAATTGCAACAATTATATTATGTAGTAATTGCAACAATTGTATGTCCTTCTCGGATAAAAAACAATCATATATCCATGTTTTATTCTTGTCAAAGAAAGCCTATTGCAAAATTCAAAACTATGTGCTCAAGGCAGAACCAGCAATACCAAGCTCCTATTATTTTAGGGCGGAGCTCTGTGCTTTCTCAGTGGGATATAACTCATTGCCATACATACGGCCTACCCTTAACCTGTAGCGACTTAACAAAGCCAAAGACACCATTCTAATGGATAAGGTCATTCCCCCATGGTCCAATATATAATCCTCATATGCTAAAATATATTCCCAAAACATTTCAGAAAAGGAGCCAAAAAGTGAGCCAAAAGGAGAAACATAGAGCACAATAGGTTTTTGCTTTCCATTTTTGCAGGGACACCCCCGTGCCACCTTCCGCGGAGGCCCAGAACGTAAATACCAAAACCTAAGGGGCCTTGGTAAAACTCTTCCAACACTAAAACCGTATAAGCGACGCTCTAAGTGATCGGGTGACCTCATAATCCCATTTATCTTGTACTTTTTTTTTTTGCAAATCCACCCAAGCAGTGACTAATTTCCGTCCTTTTTCCACTTATAAATAAGCCTCCACCCGTTGCACTGCGCTCTCACACCATTGCAGCAAGCAGAAACCTCTCAAGACAAGAACAGTGCAGAGCTAACTTAGCTCAGAGCAGAAACAATGAGGCCAGGAGTAAGGTTCAACGCGACGGCGGCGGCGAAGGCCGTGGTAGGCCCCTCGGCCGCGGGCGGCGCCGCCGTCGCGCATTCCGCGTGGCACTCGCCGGTGCCGTACCTCTTCGGCGGCCTGGCCGCGATGCTCGGCCTCATCGCCTTCGCCCTCCTCATCCTCGCGTGCTCGTACTGGAAGCTCTCCGGATACCTGGAGGGCGGCGCCGGCGGTGGCGACGGCGACGGCTCCGCCGGCGCCGACGGTGCGAAGCCGGCGGCCTCGGACCTGCCGCCGCCGATATGGGAGGAGAAGATACTGGTCATCATGGCCGGGGACGTGAAGCCGACGTACCTGGCCACGCCCATGTCAAGCAGGGCCTCCTCGTTCGGAGACCGCAGCAGCAGCGGAGAGGAGGACGAAGGCAAGAAGGCGCAGGTCACCGCGGAGGTCGCCATGGCGAGCATCAAAGCAGCTCAGAATGGTGAGCGCAGTGAGAACCAGAGAGACAGAGATGAGCACCACATCCCTGACGTGTGAGGCGTGATTTTTGCTCCCATTTTTCTCCCCCTTAGTTTCTAGGTTTCTTTTGATGCCCGTGAGGTGACTAGAGTGGCACGAATTAATTGTTGGCGGATCAGAACGCCGCAGCGTTTTTGTTTTGGTTTCATCTAAAAAAAGTGGAGCGAAGCTGATGCTGTATAGGATAGAAGGACTGGAGATTGGAGAATGGAGAGCAGTGTCCAGAAAGAAAGTAACCCTGATCATTAGACTCGTCTTTTTTCCCTGGTGTTACCTGTCTTTTTTGCAATGACGAGCAGAGCAGTTCAGATTAATCGAGAAGAACAAGCAATAGATCAGGAACAAAGCTCTGTGGAATGAATGATATGTAAAATTTTGCTCGGATGGGATCGAGCCGAATTATTAGAGCATGACAAAGTGCAGCTTATTAGTATTTTTTTTTAAGGAAAAGAAGCTGGTGCAGGCTATCTTCCCGTTCCTTTCTTTTTTGTTTTGCTCCAGGTGAATGGAAATGGGAATATTTTTCTCTCCTTTCGGTGATCGGTAGTGGCCAAAGCTAGTGGGCTATGTGTGTGTGTGTGTGTGTGTGGAGGAATCAGGTATAGGACACAAACTTTGCAAATGTATGAGTAAATCCAAGGGCTAAGTGGATGAGATGTGTGTGTGTGTGTGTGGAGGAATCAGGTATATGACACAAACTTTGCAAATGTATGAGTAAATCCAAGGGCTAAGTGGATGAGAAATATTTTGTTTCAGGTAGCTAGGACGCGGTGCGTCGACGGGCATTAGTCCCCATGATTGCGAATATATCATCAGCAGCAACCATGAACAGGATAAATATTCTCCTCTGGAGAGCAGTGCTCCAGCTGTTATGTTTCCTTGTGGGCACTGTTGTTTTCTGGATATCCAATCAACCATATTTGGGAGACAGGGTATAATGAACAGATTCTCGAAGGTGATGTGAGATATCCACCATGATGTTGATATGTATAGCCAAGATTTTACGCCGCTGCTGTCAAGGGTGGAATTAGTGCTACACTACTGCTGCAATTTGTTTCTTAGAAACACGGCATTTCATTCGATTATTATAGGCCAAAGACCTACAACCATGACGAAAATTACAACACAACTCCACGTTAAAAATCAAAACACCTGGTAAAAATCATATAAAAATACATCTTACATCACTCTTGACATGGAACAACAACTTGTATGGTGCGTGTCATAGTACTAGTGCACTAGTAACCATCGACTAGGCATTTTATGAACTCTATAAACAACAAGCTTTTTTCCTTAACAGAAATAAAGCTCGAACACCTAACAACAGCTCCTCCATCATTCTTCTCAAATCTGCTTTCATCGACCTAGCCTGCCCTTGCCACATCTCAACGACCGAACGACGCTTCAAAAACTACGACAAGTTTTAGCTTCTGGAACGTTGATACATATATGAAGACAAATTTAGTCTTGTATCAACTAAAAACTCTCGCCATGTGGGGGAGAAGAATCCCACTAGCCCACATCAGATCGGGGACAACGGGCAACAACCCTACCTAAGGCTTCATTGAAGAGAATGCCGAGGCCAACCACTAAATTGGAGAAACTTAGAAATGATCTTATTGACTTATTGCGCCGTCATCAGCGGCACCACTCGGATGTAAAGGATCAACAAATATTAACCCTAAAAAAACCAGTAGAACTCTGAAAGTAGGAAAAGAAAAGGCCCCCCTCACGCTATCATCTCAAAAAAGGTTACTAGAGTTGAGAGGGTGAGGCGGCTAGGATGGACCTTGAAGATTTAAGGCTAGAGGGGAGGAGTTAGGAGCAATTGCGACTCCTCGATACTTCTCACCATTGTTACAACTCTACAATGGTAATTGACCTTTGTGCCGATGAAAATTGTATCGCCAAAGTTTCTCATATAAAAATACTTTTGCTTGAAAAAAAAATGGCGTATTTGAATTTGGGAAAACAATCATAGGGAATTTTTCTAATGGACAATAATTCCAGAAATTTTGGCGATAACAGCCTATATATAAAACTTTGGAAATCCAAATCCAAAGTTTTGCTAAAAAAACCGATCAACACAGATTTGAGATTGTGTGTCACTATCATCAAGTATAATTTTAGAAACAAAATATTTTCTTGCCGAAGGAACAAACCAAGTCTTAAAAAGTTCGTCATGGTTTATATTCTAGAGATAAATCTTTGTATAGCACTGAACATTTTTCTAATATCTTTCGTGCCTTCCCATTTCCGCTAAACCTTGCGAGGAAGTGCAACCAAGAATGGAGTGGAAACTTAAAAATGTTTTGGGATTCGGATTAAACTTGAGTTGATATAATATTGGGAATCTAGGTCTTATATAGCCAAATTATTTTACCCACTTTTCCCTTGCAAGTACGTGGAATCTTGAGGATAAATTGGTAATCATACACCTAGTTCTCCTATTTTGCCCCCAGTTGGGTTGCTAAAGTAGGGGCGTGCTCTTGCTTCACCCTCGTTTGCCTTCCTTTTTGCAGCCTTGGTACCTGATGACAAAATAATGGTTCACACTGTTGGTCTCTACTTTGCCTCTAATTGATGGCAAAGCCTTCCTTCACCTCACAACGACAATAATGGGATACTTTTGGTGGGTGTAAAGTATTTTTTAATTTCCAAGCTTCCTTTAATCATCAGCCTTGGCCGGGAATCCCAAATCTCCCGTCCAGGCAATGATTGACGTGTGAGCCACCCCGCATTAGCCCTCGGCTGGGAATAGCCCACGGGATGTGTGGCACCCCAGGATGGTTACTGTCTAAGACTTTGGTCGGAAGGGTCTTCGGGACATGTGGCACACTGGAAAGGTCCTAGTTTAGGGCCTTAGCCCGAAGAGGCCTCTGGACACGTGGCGCCCAAGAAGGTCCCCGTGTAGGGCCTCAGCCTGAAGGGGGCCTCCGAGACACATGGAGCTCTAGGAAGGTCCCCATAGGGGGCCTCAGCCGGAATATGCGTCTAGGACACGTGGCACTCTAGGAAGGTATTCGCGTGGGGATTTAGCCCGAACAAGTTTTCGAGACATGTGGCACTTTAGGAAGGTCCCCACCTGGGGTTTTCGCTTCAATACGAAGGGGTCTCAGGGACATGTGTGGAGCTCTGAAAAGGCCCCCACACGGGGTTTTGGCCCAAAGGGGTCTCCCAAGACAAGTGGCGCACCGAAAAGTTCCCCGCATGGGGCTTTAGTCCGAAGGGGACTCTGGGACACATGGGCATTCAGGATGGCCTGCATGAAGTCTTATCGATTGGAGGAGTGGGGACCATCCCTACAACACACATGAGTTTAGCAAAAAAAAAGTTTAGTGTCATACAAAGATTTATCACAATGTTGGTAAAGCTGAAAATTTAGGTAAGATCAAAATTTTAAAAGTTTAAGGCTCTGACAAAACAGCTCAAAAAATTAAAATATATTTAAAAATAGTTCTGATGTTGTCGGTGCAAGTGTGCAACGTGCACCGGGGTTTGCTCCCTTTACTTAATCAGCGGCAGCTCGGCGCGCGGTGGGCGAGCAAGGCCCCAGGCGCCATGGGAGAGCACGCCACGCGGCGGCGTAGCGCATGGCCTGTGAGCAAGGCCCTAGGCGCCGCAGGCAAGCACGCCCCGTGGCGAATTGGCGTTGGCATGGCAACCTCGGCGGATGGTATCCTGCCAACGGGTGGGCTTCGGGCCCCACTTGGCAGGTGCGCCCGAGGGAAGGAGGAAGTTTATCATCGAAGGTTCGTCTCCACTCAGCGTATCGGAGGCATTTAATGCGACGATTTGGCGTGAGAGGTAGAATATGATGATTGCAGTCACTGTGGTTCTGGCTGAAGCACTGTAGCGGTCATTCCGCCACTGCGCTGCCATAGGTCTGACCGGCGCCAGTGTCAGGCGGCTCTTCCATCCCGGCCCGTCCACACTCGGTGACAGGTGGGAGAAGGTGAAGCGACCGGCGTCAGCAGCGGAGGAAAATGGGATGCATAGTGATATGACGCAATTAATGTACTCTCTCTCTCTCTCTCTCTCTCTCTCTCTCTCTCTCTCTCTCTCTCTCTCGGCTGTTCTAGTCAGTTTAAAAAGGGGATCCAGGTGAGGAAGAGACGGGGATCCCTGAGACACACAATCTTTGTACGTTCTCCAGCAAGAACACACACCCTCAAACCAAAGAAATTAAGCACAAGGAGGAGTAGGACTATTACCCGCCTAGGGGTCTGAACCTAGGTAAAATCTGGTGTATCTCTATGCGTGCTCGATCAACGAACTAGTTAGCGAAAATCCCCCTCTAGATGATCACAGTTTACGGTTCACAAAATTTGTCAGGTGAAAAATCATCGACAGATGTCTTTGAGAAGAACCATAAAAAATAACTATACAGTGGTACAACATGTGGCTCGTAAAAAAAGATAAATCTTTAAGCTGTACATTTTCATGAGGTTTAAGCTGAAAAAAAGTGGGTATTATCTTCACATGATGCTTTACTTTTTATCTCTAGGTCTGCAAACTAATCTTCTACATTCATTTTTCTTTCTGTTTGTTCTTTTTTTTTGCTACAAGAAAGACATCCATTCATATGAATGCATTTATATTAGTTGATTGTGTTGGTGATCGTCAGGATGCACTTGATAACATATTTACATTGAAAATTTTTAAAAAATAGGACTCGTTCAAGATTGCCTAAAAAGCAATAGAGTTGAGTATGATGCAAAACCACTAACTGAGATGGGACGGCTGTTTGACGTGGCTGCGTACGTTAACACGTCATCAAATTAGTTAACTATCGTCCATATTGGAGTGGTTGGGGCCACAGTTTCAGAAAAAGCGGCATGAAATCGATCAGGAGCGGGATCAAAATGTTGAATCCAAAACCATCTAAATTCATATTCAAAAAAGGAAAAGCCACCAAAAAATCACATGAACAGTATTAGGATGTTTAGCTAGTATGACATGAATAGTTTTTTTTTAAAAAAAAACTGAATTTTCATGCTGATTTTGAGACTATCGATACATGTTCGGTTGGGCATTTCATCGAACATCATATGCATATGCTATGGTTGTGCTCTCCATCCATGCTGTCCCTGCCCATACCTGCACCACCCTGTTCAAATTACACATGTCGTGTAGTGCTCCATCCAAGTCGTACTGCACTTTGCTCCATGCTTCCGTCAATCCTATGCCACGCTTTGCCACTCCAGTAGAGGAGCAGAGGGCTTGGCTGCTAGGGTCGCAAGGGACTAGAGAAGAGTAGAAGTAGGCATATTGGTCGGACCGGCCAGGTTTCAGACCAGGCTTGAAAAGGCCCGGTCCTGCGAGATCAACCCTAAGCCCAGCCTGGCTCAGCTCATCGGGCTTCGGTTTTGGGCCCGAAGCCCAAAAGCCTGGCCCGAAACCCAGAAGCCTAGCCCGGCTACGTCTTACCTTGCTATTCTTTGGGCCCGAGCCTAGCTCGGCCCTACGGCCGGGCTTCAGGGGAGGCCCGAACTCGACTAGTACACCAGTAGGGCTAGACCAGGGCGCCCACGAACAAGTCTAGGTAGAAGTTCTTGGGGAGAGGGAGCCGTGCTCGGGAGAGAGGAGTCGGGAGAGAAATTCATTGAGACGCGATAGGCTGGCCTAGCTCCCTAGGGCGAGATATGAGCATCTCCAATGGTATCGTGTCAGCTAGTTATAAGCATTACAACTCAGCATTTTGTTTATGTGGAGGAGAGAATGAGGGTGTGCTAACTTATAACTAGTCTATAGTTGATTCCAATGCATTTACTATCTATTGCATGTGGACTCATATTTAATTTTATAGACAATGTTATAGCTAGTACATTGTAGAGGCTGGCTATATGCTATTTTTAGATGACATGGTACTTGTTTATAGCTAGGAACTATATACAACATTGGAGATGTTCTAAGGGAGTGAAGAAGAGATAGAGATATGAAGGACGTCCC
This sequence comes from Raddia distichophylla, assembly GCA_005191435.1. Taxonomy (NCBI): domain Eukaryota; kingdom Viridiplantae; phylum Streptophyta; class Magnoliopsida; order Poales; family Poaceae; genus Raddia; species Raddia distichophylla. Next base: position 1,993,749 of record SPJY01012519.1, read on the forward strand.
TCGGGGGAGCACACTGGTGAGCTAGAGGTGAGGAAGAAGGAACGAGGGCAATTTGACCCCCAAAAATCCATAATAGCGTATTTGTGAGCTTGGCACTTTGTAATGCCATGCAACCGATTTTAGATTTTATATGGAATACATATGTGTGTGAAAGGCAAGTGGTATGCATCAAGTAACTGTTGGGGGTTAAGTCTAGCCTTTGTCGGAAAGTGAAACATCTTTTTGTGTGTCCCGGGTATTTGCTTGCCCGTTACTTGGAGAAGGGCAACTACCCGGGAAGATGGCGATGCGCCGGGCTAGGCATTGCCCGGTGTCATGCTGATCAAGATATCAGAAGGCTTGGTGGTTAAGTCTTCCTCCTTGCGATGACCTGGCCCATGACGGTGTAGCATTCTAGGGTTCCTAGGTTGCACCAGCATGCCACATAGTTTTAGGAATTAGTTGTGATTTAAGTTTATCTTTTCAAATTTGTATCCCTATGACTGGTATAAATTATCTTCCCTTCTACGTGAGGACGGGGTATCATGATAGACAATACATTTTCATCACCTACCTCGCACCGAGAGGAAACCTACCTAGGTTTTTCTCGCGTAAATCCTTGTACTGTGATCACTTGATTATAATAAAACACTAGACGTAGGAATATTATCACTTACCTGGGAGGTCTGAACTAGGATAAAAATCTCTTTGGCACCTTCTTCTCTGTGTTTTACGCCAAGATCTCTTCGTCATCTTGGAAGTCGAGATTGCGGTAGAAAGGGGCTCTCTCATCTTGTAATTCAAAAGTAAACTCGATTCAGGAAGCTTGTTTCCGATAAGTGCCAATAACCTAAACAAGCTAAGCACCACCTTGAATTTGCCTCTCACATCCTTAAGCAAGGATGAATTATATGTGTTGCAATTGCAAGCAACACCTCTTTGCAAAAGCGATAAGTAAAAATATATGAATGCAGTAGATGTTATTAATTTTATCCATTACATGTGTTCTTTCGTAGGGCTCTCCTAGGAAAAAATTATTAGATTTGGCCAATTGGCAATATCTTGTTTTGTCTTCAGTAATGTTAGAGTTAGAAGATGAGAAAGTGATCTTTTATTGAAAGCTTCACAAAAAAGGGCAGTTTAAAGTACATTCAAAATGTACCAAAAGTTAATTATTATCATTCCTATTCCGATAAATTTATTTGGAGTCTTAAAGTTCTGCTGAAGATTAAATCTTCCTCAGATATTTGAACAGGGAAATATTCTAATTAAATATATGTTAGTAAATAGAGGTTCGAAAGGGAATTTAAAATTTTGTTTTTGCAGCCACAAGGAGAACAATCATCGTCTTTTTTAGAAGGTAACATATCCTGTGCAATCAAAACTACCGTATAGCCGAACTATCAAAAGTTGTAAAAATTTACGAAAAAATTTGTAAATATCATCATTGTTTACTCCACCAATGTATGAAGTTTGAAAGCAAAATTTATTTATATTATGAGTTATAAAAAAAGTTGAAAAAACTGACAGATTTGACGAGTTCAAAATTGATAATATTTTATTTTTTTTGTAACTTTCAATATAGCATTAATTTGAACTTGAAATTTTATACAGAGGCATAGTAAGTTCAATAGTACATCTAAATTTTTTTCATAATTTTTTACAATTTTTGATAGTTCGGTTGCATGATGGTTTCACCGTAAACTTGATTGCACATGATATGTTCCCTTTTTAGAATGTCAGTTTACTAGATTTGTTTAGAGGATTATCGTTATGGGCACAACATAATTTTTTAGAAAAATAATGTTGCATTTAATAAATATAAGAATGTTTTCATTTCATAGGCATTTTTAGAAGATTCCATTAGTTGTAGACTTGTAGCATTGTGTCATCTTTTAGAAGCGGTGGCTGTTGTAGTGGGGGACACCTACCCCCAACGAATCGGTGAGGGAGGCGAACCAGTTTGTGAGAGCGGAGAAGGTGCATGTCCAAGGGAAGCCTTGCTCCCCTCGTGCGGAGCAACGGCGAACAGAAGAAGTGTATACCCGAAGGGAGCTTCGCTTTCCCCGGGCGAAGCAACGGCGGACCGAGGAAGTACTTATCCCCAAGAAGCTGCCTAGTCCAGCCATCTGCTACCTTACTATTGGTAGCAAGCGCCGGGAGAACCTACGGGCCGCTCCGCTTCACCTGGAATTTGAGGGATCCATAGCGCGAAACTTCATCTTCTCCAACGTGTTTCTTCTGCCAAAAGGCCTAATTAAGCGCGGCAAAAACCCTGGCACGAAGCTGCGTCACCTCCATCCGCATGCCCTACTCCAGAATGCTGATGCGGGTGATAGCGTTGGGGGGTCAACTGGGAAAGCTCCGCGCGATATAGTTCAAGGATCTTCCCCAAGATTGGGGCACAGGGGAAGCGGAGGCCCGCTGCCAAGAAGGCTTCAAAGACAACCGCTTCGCTGGCTGCCAGCAGCACGCATGGAGCTCTGCTCGATGCGGTACTCCTCCACCAAGTTGTTCAGCTCCGCATCGCCAAGCGCAGACTCCCCAAGATAGCCTGAGAGAGCGGCGATGGAGGTTTCATCCAGCAGATACTTGGGAACAGCGCGACCGTGGGCCATCTCGTCGGAGGAAACCGTGGCGAACGGAAAGGTTGGAGGCGCAGAGACGTTGTGAGTTGGGAGCAAAGAGGCGGTTGGAGGAAAAAGCGTGAGAAGTGGCATGAAAAAGATTGGAGGAGAGGGATATCCCGCTTTATATAAGAGCAGTCGGCCCACCCGGACCGTCGGATTAGGACAAGTGGCGGTGAGAGCGAACCGTCGCCCTGGTTTGGCCCTAGGCCTCTGGCCCGATAGTCCTAGGGGAGGCAACCATCACGTCTGTAGGACACGCGTCTGCCCATGGTTGTTGGAAGAATCTGAACACAATAATGAATACCAAAACACGTAGGAGGGCGAAACGACAGGCGACAGGCGCGCAGTCGGGCACGCGAAAAGACATCTATTTCAGAAGACGTCCGTTGAAAAGTCGACCTTTCGATGTTTCGAATTATTTAGAGGGAAAGGTGTTGCCCATTGCAACGACCCTGCGGTGAAGGCCAAGGTACGCGGTGGATTCAACCTATTTTTCTAAGTGTTAGAAAGTTGCGAAAGTTGCAGATGGGGTTCGCCTACTCCACCATTTCAAAGGGGAAAGGTGCCCTGCAGAATTATTCTGCATGGCCAAAGGCATGGCGGAGCAGGCCTGTGACCATGAAGGGCTCCTGCTGTAGTGGGGGACACCTACCCCCCACAAATCAGTGAGGAAGGCGAACCAATTTGCGAGAGCGGAGAAGATGCATGTCCAAGGGAAGCCTTGCTCCCCTCGTGCGGAGCAACGTCGAACCATAAGAAGTGTATACCCGAAGGGAGCCTCGCTTCCCCCAGGCAAAGCAACGGCGGACCGAGTAAGTACTTATCCCCAACAAGCTTCGCGGTCTCCCTTAGGAGCGAGGCGCGGCAGGTCAGGGAATACCCTACTCAAGATTAGGGGTGCCTAAGTCCTAATCGTGAAGCGAAGGTGGTTGCGTGGGAGCCAAGAAGACCAGGGGATAACAAGTACGGCCTGATACAGTTGTCAGGAATCATATCGTGTGTCAGGGGATTACGACAGCTAGCTATAACAACCAGCATCAGGTGGCAGAGAGATATGATAATTCGCTGTAACAACCAAGTCCCCCTTGTAATCTCCCTTCTATCCCTGCTTTAGGTAGAAAAGTGAGGGTAACTAGGTCTAAGCCTGGATCCGAAGGTGTTTTTCCTTCGGTATCCCTGGTCATGGGGGCATGTTGAGGTTTAGGAGCTCTTTTCCTAACTTTACCCCTTTTGTCCCTACTTGATTCCCTCAATGAAGGGTTGTATCGGGAGATGTAAATTTGCGCCCCCATTATTAATTGGGGGGCCACTCAGTAATATAAAGACAAGCTAAGTTTTCCACATGATAGCCACCTTGTGATTTCTCAGCTTCCCCGAGCTACACCGCGAAGCATATCTGATAACTTCGCGAGCCAGCCCCTCACAAATTTGTTGTCTGGCTCGGGCCAACGACAGTGGCTATAGAGTTCTCCAATCATTTTGAATGGATATCGGCTTGAATCGACGTTGGACTTTTCTTATGGTTTGTCTATCCACACATGTATGTTCGTTATCATTTAGTAATGTGTTTTCCTTTGCACGTGTTCTGAGTTGTGCACATCTACTACTGCAGAGGCAATTTCAATTCCATTAAATAAAAATTCCCAGAAACGGCGAAGTCCCATATAAGCAAATACTCGTACTGGAGATCACCCCGACTCCTTGGGCCTTACACAGCCGCCTTGAGCATCCTCCGCAATGGTGGCATAGCTCGTATATATGGAGTCACTCGGTGCCATGGGGTCCCACTTATTAGGACATCATCGTCATTTGGTGGTGGTTGAGAGGGGTAGTGGTCGTATTATAGGAACAACAATGAAAACCTAGACAACAAAGCTGTAGATGGATCAACATAGGCATGAGTTGAAGATGGTGGTGAAGTTCCTTAAAGAGAGAAGAGAGAGGGGGCGGTGAAGGGAGCAGAAAGATGTTTTGAAAATCATACGTAAAATCTCGCCGGCCAGTGATTTTATATTTCCCACAATTCCATGTAAGATTTTGAATAAATATCATTATTTGAATTTTAAATTTCTCAGAGTGAGTCCAAAACAAAAAACCGTTTTGTTTACAGAGAAACCAAATAAAATTAACAGAAAATCCTTGAAAAAACAATCAATTTTTTATTTCTAGTAAACCAGTAGGTTTTCTTTAACAAACTTACCATCATACTAGTTTTGGCTTGTGTGCTCCCTTATCCTTCCATTCAAGTCTTTTTGTGCGCTCTTCCTCTTCCCTCTTGCTCATTGGTATGCTCCAATATCATCACCTTTCCTTTGCTGATCACCAATGCTCCAACATATTTCCCTTTCCTTTCCTTTGATGATCTATTGCTCCGCATGGTGTGGCAAGAGCACGATATAGTTGGAGTGTAGCGAAGGGATTGGCGGGCGTGGCCATAGCCAAGGCCATGTCATGTCCACAAGGTGTTCACCAAAATGAACATACCAAGAACACACTGTTAATATCAAATTTATATGAAATTTCATTTTTATTAAAAAAACTATTCACATATACTTTGTAAGCATATTATACTATTTTTATGAATGTCTGTTGATTTGTTTACTAGATTTTTAATTTTATTTTTATTTTTCAATTTGAATGGTTTTAAATTTAGAGATTTCCTACAACTTATTATCGATTTCCTATGAATTTTAAAACCTAGGTAGGAAGTGTGGGATTCAGTCGAAGAACCCATGGATATACTTGATGGTGGATAGTTGTGGTGTGGGTGTCAACTACCAATTATATGGATTGCAGGCCACCACTTAGACTAGGGATCAAATGAGCCGAATTCGAGTGAGCCAAGTCTGGGTCGGCTCAGGATCATTAGGATAAATGAGCCAAAAACAAGGCTCGGTTCGGTTCCTTGGATTCCACAAGCTAGAAGTGAGGCTCGACTTGAGCTCAGCCAAAGCTCGGGCTAGCTTGTTTAGGCTCGTGAGCTCGTCGGAGAGGAGGACAGGATGGAGGTCGCACCCGCTAGGAGGAGGGGAGAGGGGCATCGGCACCAACAAAAAGAAGGGTGGAGCGGGAGCAGATGGCTAGGAGGAGAGGCACAAAACGGTGGCAACAGTAGCTGTGATATTTATACTTAAGGGCATCTCTATTATAGAGTCAATTACTAGGTATAAGTAAACTCTATGTCATCTATAGATAACATGTAGACAACTTGTTCAATGGGTTAGATATAGGAAAAAGTCTAATTACCCCTTTGAAGTATTGACCTGGGCGCATATAACCCACTAACTTCGAAAAGCAGGTAACCAGTCCCACGAACTATTGAAACCAGTGCACTTAACCCCCCGTGAGCGGTATTGAGGGTGGTTTTGCCACCGGGGCAATCTACGTGGCGTTTCGATTAAAAAATATTACACAAATGAAAAACAAAATATGGCCCACATGTCATCCATACATATGGCTTTTCATTTTATTTTCAATCTATTTCAGCATGGGACCCACATGTCACTCTCTTCTCTTATTTCTTCTTCCTCTTCCTCTTCCCCTGCCTTTCCCTCCCTCCCCGTTACCTCCCTTCTCCTTCCTCCCCGGCCGCCCGGCCTCCTTTCTCCCTAGCAAGGCGGAGGCCTGGGCGTGAGGCGGCGTCGACCAGGGCGCGCGGCGGACTAGGCACGAGGCGGTGCCGGCGGCCTGGGCGAACAGCAGCACCGGCCTGGGATGAGGCGGCGGTGTCGGCCAGGGGAGAGAGAGCGGGAGGGGTAGAAGAAGGGAATCGAGTGCCACATCATAGTGCACGTGGAAAAAACAACCCACATGTCCGTTCATGTGGTAAAACCACCCTCAAAACCGCTACCAGGGGTTAAGTGCACTGATTTCAATAGTTCGTGGGACTGGTTACCTGGTTTTCGAAGTCAAGGGATTATGTGCGCCCGGATAAATACTTCAGGGGGATAAGTAGAGTTTTTCCTTAGATATAACATTGTCTCTAAAATTTAATATTGGCCCATATGTAATAAGGTGCATGCACATTATAATTCGCTATATATTGGTCCTTAGCTGAGAGCTAGTCTCTATCCCTCTTCTCCTCTTCTCTCCTTCACAGAAGTAAAAATAATATGATATCTTTATAACTAGCTGATTTGACACCACTAAAGATGTCTTGCCAATGCGTTTTGACTAATAAGATCAAAATGAGTCTACTTGCCTAGTTCGAAGACCGCAAAAATACACACTTCCCCGGCCCCTTTTTACCATCAGTGGTAAAAGCACAAGATCAAATGCACAATAGCACCTCTCCATGTCGTGCATGTTGCTCGTCAGGTGCGCTGCAAGGGTTGGACGATGACATCCTGGGCCGCTTTGGCCAGAGCTAGCTAGCTTTTATTTGCTTCAATTCGAAGATCTAGAGACGACGTATGCATGCACCTGGTGGTTGGCAATTTCTGGGAACAGGAACACAGGTGAGAGATGTGAGGATTGTGAGCGCACTGCATGCATGATTGATCCACCCAGACAATTTGCTGGTTGGATACATCTTTTTTATGAAGTCATCTTTCATTCATCTTCTCTTAGCCGTATGTGGATATAGCTTTCATTCGTTGGTTAGTTACTTGTGAACTTCAGCCGGAAAAACGTATTATATATATTATTCCTGGAGCTTCTCTTTGTACCTAAAGGAGCTTTCTCTTAGCCTTAAATATTATTCCTTTCTTTATCAAGTATTATACATATTATACCTTTGGTGGATTGGTAATTTAACATATTAGTAATCTTTGATAGCTAAGAGATATCGACGATATGGCATTTTTCCTGTCTTTCGTTTTAAAAAAAAGAGAGACATATCGACGATTGTATGTGGGAACACGCTAGGCAGGTAACGACAACAACGTGTTGAAGAATGAAGGATAAGATTATATATGTAAAGCATGCAAAAGACATCTTTTACAAGAGGTTCGTCTTTAACCACAAGATGAAATTATGGTGATTCCATTTCTATAGCAAGTTCCTTTTTCACAGTGCAATATGTCCATGGCAATTATACCCAGGACCGAGATACTATATGGTTCGGCTCCAATACAATATGCCTCCCTTCAGCTTTGCAATGTATAACCATTCTCTATGTATGATAAATTTCTCAATCTTGACCAGAACACTGGTAGCTAGGGATGAAAGTGAGCCGAGACAATCGATGGGGCTATAGCTCGGTCAGCCAGGCTCGGATCAGTGTGCTGAGCAAGCTAAATTTCAGCTCGGTTCACTAGTGAGCGGCTCGGTGAGCTCGCTGAGCCTGAGCACAGCTGCATGCATAGGTGATGAGCATGGGCTAAGTTTGACTAGCCTAGTGCAGCACGCAGCCACATGACCTCGGTAAATCAGCTGTATGCATGACATGCATGGAGGAAAAGTAATCAGGGCATTTGGCACGTACGTTTGCAGCACATACGCCATGCATGATGCATGTATATTCTGCATCCGAAGGAGTAGTACATGTTGCTGGAGACAAAAAAAAAAAAGGCACGTACGCCATGCATGTATGGGAGGAAAAAAAGCATTCACCGCTGCTGAATGCATGATTCGATCGCTGCACCTCTTAGACAGAATGGAAGAGTCCTACCAACCAGGCTACTCATCATTTACGAAGTAAGAATCCAGCGAATAAATATATTGCATTGATGAGGGGTATAACAGTACAAAGAACCCCTTATAAATGCTGCCTTGGTTTGCCACATCAAGTCTAAAACGTCCACTATTCTAAAACTGGAGGGAGTAGTATATACCTTCACGTTGCAAGTAGTTTCTGACCGGCACATGCTTACGTACAAAAGATACGGATCCTCTTGTGATTCTGTTTCTTGGGATTGAGCATCCGTAGCAGGCACTCTATAATACTGTAGCTCTGGATAAAGTGTCTGATGTCAGAAAGGAATCTTTTAGAGTGCAGTGTAAAGTCTGAAGAAAATTTAGAGGGAAGGATAGAGGGACACTCTAATAGTGAAATAGAGGGTGCGGATAGAGTAGCAGATGTGGATGCTCGCCCCATGTCATTCTTCCTTGGATATCACTCATGCCAGTAGCCCAGAAACCAATCCATCGCAACACGAAACAGTACGTCATGCTACCAGTCAAGAAACAAACAGCTGCTTTTGCCGAAGCGCCGAGGTGTGCAAAGCAAGCACAGTCCATTTATTGGCCGTTGGTCCTGCATATACCGCGGAGTTTCCACTGGGGGACCAGCACAGAAAATGTTGTCGATGACGCTTCAGAACCCTTGTTACCGATGATTTTGAACCGTCAGTGGTAGTTTATATACCTGAGAGTATCTCCAATGGTGCCATATTAGCTAGCTATAAGAGTTTCAACTCAGCCTTTTGCTTATGTGGAGGAGAGAGAGAGGGTGTGCTAGCTACTACTCCCTCCGTCCCAAAATATAGGGCGTATAAAAATTTTCATCAAGACCAAGAAATACTAGTGTTTAAGAGAATAAATCATCTTTAATTATCTTGTTACTCGAGGCATGCATCTCCTTCCCATGCACTTAATTAATAGCTTTAATAGCTAAAGCTAGCAAAAACATGCACTTTATAGTGTGAATAGCTTAACTATGAGTTAATTGCTCATCTTTTCCAAAAAAATAATAGGAAGACGTCTTATATTATGGGACAACTCAAAAAACTTATGCACCCTATATATTGGGACGGAGGGAGTAGTAACTTCCAGCTAGTCTATAGCTAATTCCAATGCACCTACTATCTATTACATGTGGACCCATATTCAATATTATAGTCAATAATGTTATAGCTAGTACATTGGAGAAGCTAACTACTCCCTCTGTCCAGGATTCATCTACGTATATCCTTTTTTTCTTTTTCCAGAATTGATCTACGTATACTACTTGGCCAATGGTTGCGTCTGTTCGGTTTGCGGCTGCGTGACCCGAGCTTTAATTAGCATGCATGCAACGGGTGTTTAATTAGCATGCATGCATGCTCCAGCGTTTAATTTTTGAATGCATGTGCGATGTGGGATGACGTTTAATGCTAATCCAGTCCAATCGTGGAGCGCGCGACGCTGGACGGCATCAAAAGTCGAGGCGATGCTGCGGCTAGCTCGATGTGGCGGTTGTGGAATTAATTAGATTTTATCAAGCCTTGGTCTTGGTGTCTAAGCCAAATACGTATATCAATGCTGGACGGAGGGAGTATATGTTATCTATAGATGACATGGCACTTGTTTATAGGTAGCAGCTAGCTGCATCATTGAAGATGCTCTGACAGTTTTAGATGAAAACCATGTTTTTAATAGTATAAGTTAATTAAAAAGTTATTTCAACCTATGTTTAAAAACCTAGTACACTTTTTCATATGAAATTTAAATCTCGAATGGTCTAGAACTCAAACATAATACCTCTTGAATTAACCCAACCCTCCCAACCTTCTAATCTATATAGATATGTACACCATTTAAGATTTGTTTTTTGAATCGTTCAACAACTTTTGACTATATAAATGGCAATAAATTGAAAAGCTTTCAAGTATAAAGTTTTAGATCTTCTCGAGAATTATAATTTTCATGCAAATATTGTTTCAATTCAACTTTGCTTAATTAAGTTATAATTTTTTAAAATTGCAATGAACATTTAAGCATCTAAATTGCTTCAAATGGAAAATATATAAACTACAAAGTTTTAGATTTTATCGAGAGCTATTATTTACACACAGTCTATTTTCATTCAAGTTCGTATGAATAAGTCACGAAATTTTGAAGAGATAGAAATCTATAAAAAAAAAAAGTTTCACCAGCGGTTCTTGTCTAGAATCACCAGTAATACTAAACTATCACTAGCGGTTTGGTTATAGAACCGAGTATCACTGATGGTTTTTTAACATAACTATCAATGATAGCGTACCCTATCACTATCAAATCATTTATGTACTCGGCAGTGATAGTACCGGCCTATCACTAATGGTTTTTATCACCGATAGTTTTTCATATGGCCTCCCACATACGATTTTACAAAAAATAATTCCCCAAGAATTCAAAAATGATGTTGAGATCTTTTTTTCTCCTCCTCTTCCTCTTCTCCTATGTATCCCTTCTGCCATGGCCTGCCAATAGCTCCTCGAGTCATTGACTGTCATGCCGAGAATGGTGATGGAGGGGTTTTGCGGTGGAGAGTATGTGTCGCCCTAGTTGCACTCACAGGATGTGGTTCTCGTCGACATTGAATAGGTGGAGAGTAGCGAGAGAGAAGAGGAGGGAGAGGAGAGGAGTGAGGACATCGGGTGACAAGAGGAAGGCCTCTGCAGTTACTAGCTACTTTGCAATTACTGTCCTCTGCAGTTGTATTATTGACATGTGGGCTTACTGTCCTCTGCAGTTGGGCCACTGACATGTGAACCTAGGCCCACATATCAGTGACCACACCAGAGGAGATAACTGCGGAGGATCCCGCGAGATCGGACGGGGATAAGGGTGCATGCATGGCATGGAGCTCCCCCCAAGAATTGTATTTCCCTACCTGCACAACTGAATGCACTGCCCAGCAGGATTAGAAAACGAACCAAATTGACCCAAAAACCGCTACCCAGTTAATTTGGTGATGATTAAATAGAAACCGTCCGCTGAACCAAGAAAACTGATTTCTTCAAACCGTTCTAGTGGTTTCGATCAGTAAACAGCGGCGAAGCACGTACGTGCCTACGTACGTAACAGTCGCGCGAAAGGGATGGAGGATTGATGCATCATGTATGTGGCCGCGACGGCGCCGCAGCGGAGAGCGACGCGGTGGGGGCAGCCACTGCAAAGGGGGCGGGCAATAATGGGGGGAGCACGAGACGAGAGCGACGACCGGGGCGGCGTCCTTCAGGTGTCCAAGCGAGGCGGCCATGGACCACCACCGCGTGATCCGTGTGGCCGTGGCCTCCGGGAAAGCGAGCGAGAGAGAGCAAAGGCGCCGCGCGAGAGCGAGAGCGCCGGGCCAGTGCCACCACACCAGCGCGCGCACTCCTGCCGGGTGGCATTGCAGCACTGGCCGGTGCGCGGTGACCGCGCCGCGTTGCTGCTCCGGCTGCTCGCTCGCGCCGGCGCCCGGTCGATCATACGTGCGTGGTGTGTGGTCTCGGTGAGTTTTTCGATCTTCGTGGTGCTGCGCGCGTCTGCGTCGGTTTGGGGTTGGGACCATACCAAAACCGACGCGACGAGAGGCTGAAACGTTGGCGAACTACGTACATAGGATGATCCGCTGTCGGATTGGGATCCACTGCAGTTGCTACTATAAATGCACGGTGTGCATTTTGATCTAAAAACAAATTGAAACTTCTATAAATACATCATACGGTGTTCAATTTGTACGAAACAAATTTTGTAATTCATCTTAAATCCTAAACAACCCATTTTCGAAACTTTTCAATTTTTTTGAATTTTTAAATTTTTAAAATTCAAAAAATTCAAAACAATCATAAAAATTGAAAAAAATGAAAAAGTTTCAAAAATGGGTTCACTATGATTTTAGATGAATTACAAAATTTATTTCATATAAATTAGACATCGTATGACATATTTATAGAAATTACAATCTGTTTTCAGATCAAAATGCACAATGTGCATTTACAGTGAACTGCAGGGGATCTCAATTGATCCTCCGTCAGTCCGTCTTAGAAACCGTAGTTGTCAGTCCCGTTCTGAGGCCACCATGCAGGAGCAGAGCTAGCTACATGCACGATCGAGATGGTGCGTGCGGTTCCAATTATTCTATTCTCCGTTCAGCCGCTCTCTTGGCACTCGATCGGTGCTGGAGATCCACCAGAATTCGTGCCTCTGATGATGGGTGATGGTGTCATGGTGAGAGTAGAAAGGTAATTCGTGGGTTCAGGACCTTTTGGGTTCGCTGGTAAAAAAATGACTGCCAATATCTGTCGTACACGTAACATGCATGTCGTTTCGATATATTATGTGTAAAGAAGATCGGTATTTGTTTGTTGATGGAGCTCCTTGCAATTACCATGCCTATTGGTTACATGCTAAGATCCGTGCTATGCATTTTGTGTTTTTACAGAAATGCCCATCTAAAAGTTTGAATTACTTCATAAGGTTGCAACGGAGCATAATCCAAATAATGAGGAGGCGACATCAGTAATGGAGGAGGGCGCCAAATCATGGGGTGCTAGTGGGGGAACGAGCAGCATTGGTACCAGTGGAGGAGGAGGGAAGCAATGAAGGAGAGATGGAGGAGGGAGGTGGTAATGTGTGAGAGATAGGAGAGCGGTAGGAAGGGTGGTGGCGATGGAGAGATGGATGATTTAGGCAATAGTGTAGGAGAGGTGGACAGGTGCTGATGGGGAAGAGATGGAGGAAGGAAGCAATGGTGTAGGAGAGACGGAGGAGGGAGATGACAAAAGAGGGGCAGTGGCAGGCGTCTACACTGTAATGGAAGATGAAGGTTGGTGGTGACAGGCGTCTTTAGTGGAGAAGCTAGGGGCGGCTTCGATTGGGGATGAAGGGAAAGGTAGAAGACAAAGAAAGGAAGGAGGGAGAGAGATGTGTCAGTGTCCTACACATCAGCAAAAAGCACTTACATGGACACTCCATCATCAAAATTGCCCTAAAACTATCGTATACGTTGACTATGGAGGGACAAAAGTGGTTTGGCTTTGTCAATTTGAGTACAAACCTAAACCAACTTGATATAACGAGCATCGTTTAGGGAGTAAATTTGTACTTTTAAAAAAAAAGAAAAGAAAAAGGTACCTATCCGATTCCAGCTTAATCCATAAACTAAATATTTGTTTCCATTGAAATATTTGTTTTGATACTATTCTCGTAGTTAACCATTAAATCATTGGTCTGTTAGTCCCAAAAATCCAACCATAGTGGCCTTTAGCAAGGCATTACATGTAAGGGAGTCGTTCGGTGCTTGCCTTCAATGCACAAAGATATGACTTTTGACCACTACTGAACAACATACTCCAATGTCCTGTTGGCCCAGGCTCTCCATCCCAGAGAGAATTCACTCATTATTTCTCCTCTCTTAGGAACACACGCGAAGCACAATAAGAACACAAGTATTTGGCCGGCATAACACTGCCGTTTTCTCTTTTGTTTTCTCCTTATTCTCTGCGCTGCTTAACTCTTGATTACATGTGCCTTTTATAGGCTAAACACACACACACTCACGCCAGCCACTGCCCATGATCTGCACGATTTGGAACTAACTGAGCCATTTCCACGTCTTCCGGCCACGCGTCTCGATCGTGCATTCCTGACGACTCGGCTAGCTTAACTGATCCCTAATGACTCGGTATCTACTACATCTCATACATGCAACGTACGCACTAATCAACCACGATCAGCTACCTGCGCCAATCTTGGCTTGGCCGCGCTAAGTAACAACTAGAATGACTATGCATTATGCATACATGCCATGCATGCACTAGCACTCGTGCAACTCCTAATATGAATACACACGAACTACTAATTAACCCGTTACAAGATTAGCTCCACATTGGTCCGTCATTCCCAAGCATCCAACCAGAGTGGTCTTTCCCGAAGCATTGCATGTTTTGCATGTTCGGTGCTTACCTTCCATGCATAAGGCCTTGTTTGTTTCAGATTAAGTAGCGTTGCGTTTTACTGTAGCAAATTTGTGATCCCCTCAAAATACATCTTAACGAGTTCAAAAAATTATGAAAAAAATATTTTACAAACCTCCTGCGCCCCTCTTCTCACCAAGCTATCGTGTGTCCAAAGTGCGACAGGTACCCTGTCGCTAATTCAAAGTGCAACCGGGCCTATTTGTGTCTAAATTTCAATCCGCCATATAATTTTGTATAAACGAATAAAAATAAATATACGCACGGGCGCCGAACGGCCCGGCCTCTGAAGGTGCAGAAAGGCCATCAGACACAGCCCACAGGCCACGGCATTGACGCACGGACGGCCCAGCTGCACAGAACGCCAAATTGCCAATGGGGCCCGTGCGTGCATATCAAGGTGCAGTTTGCAGAATAGACTAGCGATGCACTCAGTGGCGTGATCATCTTTCGACTTTCCGAGGAAGGGCATATTGGGTATATATTCTGACCGTATTGTGCCCGTTCGTCAGGCTGCATGTTCATGACGTGAGTTTTTCAAATAACGATTTCTAACTAATACATTAGGTCAGCGATGACGAAAACCACATGATTACCGTGTGAAACCGGCTTAAATTCAAAATTTATAACTTGCACGGAAACGTAACGGATTTTCTTCTCGCACTTAGAGGCACGTGGCCGGGCTGTTCAACGAAATATTAGGATGGGAAGGAGCGGATTCTGTGAAATCGAATTAGTGAATTCCTTCCAAGACGGCAACGAGTGAAGTTTGAGTGAGCTGCAGATTAACTCCACTTAGTAGCTAAACGAGCTATGAAAAAGATCAGCTCGGGTTTGCAGAAAGCACGAGGTGGCTCACACGGCAAAGGGAGGAAAGAAGGAAATTAGGTCATGGAAGGGGCAGACGAAGGCTAGAGCATTCGGTCGAGAAAAAAGGAGGGAGGTGCCGAGGTGGTGATGCCCCACCAAGTGGCGGAGCCAACCCATGTAAGGAGCCTGGGCCCAGCCTGGCTGACCCTTGACTGGCCCATCTTAGAAGCCATAATTTGCAGCCCAACAGTCACAATCCCTCTCTTGTTAGCAGGCTGGAGCCTGGGCCTGGGCCCAGGGTGGCCGGGCCTTGGCTCCGCCACTGGCCCCACCCGAAGGAGGCCATGTAGAGGTGAAGTGGCTAGACCTGAATCTAGTCTGCTCATGCATGGAGCTTGAAGGAAGAGGGAGGCGGTGGTGTCTAGCCACGTGCAGGATTCAGAAAAGAGGCGCTGACGTTTGGGCCTTGGCTAGGACTTGGGAAGACCAAAAGAGGAAGGAGGCGAGGAAGAAGGCAATGAAGTCATGCCCGCATGAGGGGGGCAAGGAGGGGGGGTGTGCAGCAGAGAAAGTTGAGTAGTGATGAACAGAGGAAGGACGAACAAAAGAATACTAGGGTTTAGATGAGTCAACTCATTCTTGACTTGACGTATTTTCTTAACGAGTCCACAAGCAAGTTAGGTCCTAACTCATCTCGGCTTGTTTACCGATTAAGCTAGAAAAGCTCAAGCTCGAGGTCACTTTTGAGCAAGGTTACGTGAGACGCTAGTCGAGTGGAGAGCCGGAGAGGGACCACCTAGAAAGACGCTAGTCGCTGCCGAACATTGATAACGGTTTTAACAATGATGTGTGATTATTTTAAAAAGGCATTTATATGCTATGTTTAATATGTTAAATGATAAATGCCATATTTATATGCCACATAGGAACACCTAGTCGTTGTCTAGTATTGCCTATGCGGACCAGCCGCCTAGATCACCACCTAGGCCCTAGGCGGCATGGAAGGCCACCACCTAGCACCTATGCGTTGCCTAGAGGAACCGTGTTTATGAGCAAAACTCAAACTTAACCAAAGCAGTTGCTCATGAGCATTGCCAGTTCTAATGCCTTAGTTTTTTTATAAAAAAAAAAATCGTGATATCAAATGCTTTGAACATTTGAGATTTTTTATGAGTTTGTGTGGAGGTTTTCTCGATTTTAATTGTTTTGCATACTTAGGCTAAAATCAAAACCACAAATCGCATGATTTCATATCAAACCAGAGTGATATGTCATATGTATGATCATCATGGTTCACAACCATACCTGCATTCTGTTCCCCCATCATACTAGTACCATTTGATGCATCAAACATTACAAATTTCTGATACACTGATGCTGTTCTCCCCCAAACAAAGCATTACACAGGTACAGTTACACACGGTGTACTCACACGTAGATCGTCCTCTCTTATTTAAACAGGGGCCAAAAGCAAAGGCACCCTTCACGTATAGTATACTTAGATCCCTCCTTCTGTCTTAAAAATCGTAGAAGTCCGAACTGATTACGGATTGCGCGCCACTACTTTATCCTACCGACCGCTCCCTATCCGTTATAACTCGAGGAAGACGAACTCCTCGATGGCCGGGATCTTGCCGATCTTCTCGAGCGTCTCCTTATCGGGCTCCTCGTCGACGCCGATGGCCATGATCGCCTGCTTGCCCCGGAAGGTCCGGCCGACGCTCATGAAGCTGATGTTCACGTTTCGCTGGCCGAGGATGTTGCCGACCTTGCCGATCATCCCGGGCTGGTCGACCTGCCGGCAGAGGATCAGGTTGCCCTCCAGGCTGACGTCCACCTCGTAGGGGCCGACAACGGTGAGGTGCGGCACGCCGAACTTGACCCTGCCTTCCAGGACGATGTCGCCGCCGTCGCTGATCGCGCCGGCGAACTTGGACTGCACGTGCGAGAGGCGCACCTGGATGGATTCCAGCGGCGCCTCGGCGGTGGCGCTGTCGTGGGAGACGCGCTCCTCGGTGATGCGGAGGCCGCGCTGCTTTGCGGTATAGTCCGCGTTCACGAGGTTGACGAAGGTGCTGGACACCGGCTCCACGATGCCCTTGGTGACCATCGCGCGGAGGAGCCTCGTGTCCAGGTCGTCGGGGTCCCGGGCCGAGGTGTACACCACCTTGATGCCCTTGATGCCGCTCTCGCCGGCGACGAGCTGCACTGCCAACCTGCCCAGCTTCTCTGCAAGTGAAACATACGGAGCGAGTTCTGACAGAACCTGACAGTGAAACAAAAAGATCAATAAGATCGAACCATCCAAGTACTTGCATAATTGGTGTGCAAACTAGTTGTCCGTGTTCTAGTATAATTGAAGTATATATGAAGTATGAACTTCGTACCTCAGCTGGGACCATTGGAGCATTCACGGCTGTCGCCGCGAGCTCACCTCTCAGGGCACCGACAACAGCTTCGGCTATTTCGATAGCAACGCCTTCCTGCAATTTGGTTAGTTCAGAAAAAAGGTAGTACATCAGATACAGCTGCAAGTGGTTGACACGGCTACATCACTGTACGTAGGACTTGTATTGAGTATTGACGTGGTTGTAGGTTTGTAGGTAAGATGCATACCTGGGCCTCCACTGTACTTGCTCCAAGGTGGGGTGTGACAGTAACATTCTCATGAAGCACTAGCTTGCTGTCCTTTGGTGGGGGCTCCTCTGTGAAGACATCAAGTGCTGCCTGCTCCAGATTGGCAAAGAAAAGCTCTAACTTTCAGACAAATATTCACATTGCTGAGTTAGAAGAAAACCGAGCAGAAATAAATTTCTGATCACCTGAGCAACTTTGCCGGAGTCGAGGGCTCTAACCAGAGCGTCTTCGTCGATCACACCACCCCTGGCCACATTGATGATCCGAACACCGGTCTTCATCTTCCCAAAGGATTCATCATTGAAAATCTTCGATGTAGTCGGGGTGAGCGGCATGTGGAGGGAGATGAAGTCGGCTCTGGCTATGGCCTCCTCGAAAGATACCAGCTCAGCTCCAATGGCACGGGCTCTATCAGCAGGGGCATAGGGATCATGAGCGATCACATGCATCCCAAGCCCTTTGGCTCGCCTCGCAACCTCTGAGCCAACCTTCCCGAAACCCATGACAGCAAGAGTCTTTCCAACCAGGGAAACACCTACGTACTTGGTTCTTTGCCATTTACCTGTGACAAAAGAGAGATTTTGTCAATACATTTGTTAAGCATGAGCCGATGGCTTCAAGAGCAACACATCGTTTTTTTGGAATACACAGCATTTTATTGGCATAACCTGCATGCTTTTGTATGCCACATTTAGTAACTTTACAGTTTATGCCACAAGGTAATAAAACAGCGCAGACAGATATATTTCTCAAAGTCACGGTACATTTTTAGAACAGAAGTAGACTTTTTATATACACTGCCAAATGGCCAATGACGGATGTGTTGTTAATCTCTATGGTGAAAAGTGAAAAATACCTACTAATCCATTAGATCGCTTCTAAAACACACGAGCCTTTTGTGCCTTCTTGGGAAACAATGTTATATCACTTCTATACATTGTAGACAACTAAAATTAAGCCACCCGTGCTATTTGATATAAAGTTAAGCCAGTTTACATCCACTAGCACTTCGCCGTCGCAGAGCATGAATATTTTAGTTCATAAAGCACAAGAAAGCAACTATCAGATAGTGATTTTGGTTCGACAAATATCAATATTTCTAGGACAACTTTGGCAAATCAGCAGTCCCTTTCCATGAGATCAATTTGCAAAAGTTGATCAAGGATCGTATTCTCCACCAAGTTAAGGCATCATCACTTTGATACGAAAATTCTATTGTTACCAACATGCTTTTGCATATATTCCACAAGTTAGTGGAGCATAAATTTCTACATTTATTGTGAACCACGTAAACATATTATGTTTAATCTGGCCATAGGATTTAATCTGAAAAGCTATGGACTTCATTAGGTGGCTTTCAGAGGCCAAAAAAAAGGTTTAAATTGTTTTTAAGAGCTTGAAAAACCTTAAGAGATATTGAAACAACGGCTTGAAACGCCAAAGCATTTGAATTGTAAACAAAGCTGTGGTATTTATCCGAACCAAAGCTATACATAACAACATTGAAGACCAGCTGATCTGAATTAAAGCTATACATAACAACAATAAAGCACCACCTGACTAGTAATATATCACAAAATATTATATAATAAAATTTTGTATACATCTTTACTCTGATTCATTTAATATTTAATAGCACACTGATGATTAGTACAGACATTAACAATACAATAGTGCTACCAGGATGAATCAACGGCAGAAGCCAATCGGGCACACACCCATCACCCACAGTGACTTATGATGCATCTTCTTTATGTCTCACTGATAAGCTGTCATTATCTTAAATTAACTTCACAGAACGGAAAAAAAAAATAGACTGTGCCCAATCAATGCCCCCCATAAAGCAGGTCGTGGATATCTCAATGAACTTAAGCTCTTGCCGAACACACTGTTCCTATATCTGTTTTTCTATTACAATAGATTCGGTAGTCTGGTAATTAATACTTACGGTAATACTCCCTCCGTTTTTTTTTATTTGACGCCTTTGACTTTTTGACAAGCCTTTGACCATTCGTCTTATTCAAAAATTTAGTGCAAAGATATTAAAAAATAAAACATATTTAAAGTATCTCTATTGATAAAACAAATCACAAGAAAATAAATGATATTTATAAAAATAATTTGAATAAGACGAATGGTCAAAGACGTGTCAAAGACGTCAAATAAAAAAAAACGGAGGTAGTATGTCATTGTGTATGTACTTGTATTCCTTTTCTGTTTTCTGCAGTATAAAGGATAGTTCATTTATTGGGGGAACGGTCCTTTATAAATTCTGTAGATCTTTTTGAACTGTTGCTAACCGTGGAAACAAGACAAATGTACTGATAATTTGACACAATCTAGTTGTTAGGACAAAAGCAGAAATTGTTGGCCCAGTCATTGTTCTAACTACTATAAAGCATATTACTCCGCTAGCTAAATTTAAACCAAAAGCAAACACACGAGGACAGTCAATTGCTCAGACTGTCAGACATACTAGTAGTCTATTCGTAGGGACCAGAGGTAAGCTTGGTCTTGCCTGTATCTCAAAGAGTACACCTAATTTCTATGGTATCAATACTGGGCAAAAGAGAGAAGACCAGAGGTAAGCTTGGTCTTATGTGTATCTCAAAGAGTACATCTAATTTCCATTGTATCGATACCAGGCAAAAGAGAGAAGACAGCAAGGCACTCGAAAATATTCTGATTCCGTGCTTAAATAGATGCGCCAGCGGTGATGTCACGGCTTGTTTGGTGGTGATGTTCTAGAGAAATGCGGACCCGACCGGCCTGTTGGTGAACAGGCAAGGTGTTACGTAGGACAATAATTTACTTCTGGCACCGGAAGCAAGATCCACATATACCTCCAATAATTGCACCTGATGAGGGCCATCTCGCGGTAGCTACGAAAAAGCAAAACATTTCGAGTTCTAAGGATGAGAACTGTAGTATGTGAACGACCAGATTCATTGAATATGCCCACGCCCATCTTCAGTGAAAAAATCTAGACTTATCAGTTATATCAGTTATCACTCCTGTAGGGATCAGAAAAGAACAAACTACACCAACCAACGGAGGACCACAGAAAAAAAGAGGCCAGATGGAAATCAGCTTGGAGGTGGTCACATCAAGCTCAATCACTAATCTGAGTGATCTCATCCGACCAGTGATCACTGATCAGCACCAGGAGCAACCTAAACCTGAATTGTCGAGTGTGTAATTATGTAAGAAAATTGCTAGAGGAATTAAAAAAGCAGACTTGCATTGTTTGCAACTGCAAGTATGCAGGAGTCCATGGGATCCCATCACTGCACGCGGAGTAGGGCAGTAGGATATGGATTTTAATCCTCTGATATAGTAGAAAAATGATATATTGGCAATTTGGCATGCTATCCTATTAGAAAAATGATATAGTAGCAGTGCACATCTGTCGCATGACATCGCACTATATTAAAATTTTGATATGCAAAGTTTCTCTCCTCAGCAACAACAAATAAATGTTATCCGGGCCATGTGAGTATTACTGTTCACATAAATGAATATGAATCGTGCAATTCTCTTGATCCAACGGCTCATATTGATTTTGATTTTTTTATACTACTATGTTAGTATTTATACTACAATGATAATATATTTTTTGTCTTAGACTTTAAATGGATGGTCAAATGTGAATTATTTTACCACCCTAATATATTTGCCAATATATAGAGTAAAAATGCTCGTTTTTTGTTGTAAAAGCTAAAATAACAATTAGTTGTACTATGCTTGCTATCGACATGACAGGGGAGTATTATTGCAATGCTCGCGCAGGTCGCGAGACAACAAAAGCTTGCGCAGCCTCGGTCCTCCACCTTCCCATTAACATATTCAATTAGAAGAAAGCGTCTGTAAAAAATTCGATTCGATTCGATTTGGAGAGTATCACTAAGCACCTCAGACAAATAATAGGGCGCTTCAGCCCTTCAGAATCGATCACGACGTCGACGTCAAACAACCTGCTGGCATCTGAGCCAATGTAATCAATCAAGTAAGATCGCCTCATTATTCATTGATCCGGCGTATTATTATGTTGTAGCAACGTCAGCAAAAAAACGTACTCCTAACTAATAAGCAGCACAAGCACAGGACAAATGGAATGGAGCCATATGGTCATATGAAGGCAGCAAATCTGAGCAAGCAACAAATGGATGGGGTGATGGGGAGCAGAGTAGGACAGGGTCACTCACCGGCCTTGAGCTCCGCGTCCGCCTGCGAGACGTTCCGCGCCATGGAGGCGAGCAGCGCGATGCCGTGCTCCGCGGCGGCGACGGTGTTGGCCGTGGGGGCGTTCACGACGAGGCAGCCAGCCTCGGTGGCGGCCTGCAGGTCGACGTTGTCGATCCCGACGCCGGCGCGCCCGACAACCCGCAGCCGGCAGCGGCCCGCCTCCAGCACCTCCCTCGTCACCTTGGTGCCGCTCCGCACGATGAGCGCGTCGAACTGCGCCACCTTGGCGAGCAGCTCCGCGGGGGACATGCCATACGCGCACTCCACGTCGGCGAACTGCCGCAGCACGGCCAGCCCGGCCTCGCTCAGCTTCTCCGCCACCAGCACGGCCGGCTTCGGCCGCAGCGCCCCCTCCGACCCCGACCGCGAGATCCGCCTCGCAGGCTCCGAAGTCGCCACCGGCGCCGCCGCCGGCGACGACATGATGGCGGACCGGATGCGCGCGCGCGCGAACGGGATCGAGGACGGCGCGGGCGAGGCGAGGCGGGCGGCGCGCCCCCTCGTCGAGGCCGTGTGCGGGTTCGGGAGGAGCGCGCGTGAGGTGGCCATGGTCGGCGGGGTTTCCGCTCGTGTGTTGCGGTGATTTGGGAGCTCGATTTGTGTCGGGGGGAGGCAAGGCGGCGGAGGAGGGAGGGGTAGACGGTTTATAAACGGGGGCGAGGCTATATGGGAGGTTGGTGGGGTTATTTTGGGACTTTTTAGTTTACTGAAGGGTGGGCCGGGAATTATTGCTCGGTATCAATGCGGACAATATTTCCGCGGGAAAAATATTTTTGGGACTGACTTTAGTATAGTCGTCTGCAGACCACACCCCACCGCAGGCGAATTTTCTGGCCTTTGAATCAAAATCCAACGGTCAGATCCAGCGGCCTCTCACCCTCAACTTCTTCCTTGCGTCAACCCCTTCCTCTCGCGATCCCTTTCTCTTCGCGTCGCCGCCTCCCGCTCCACACTGCCCCCGCTGACAGCGCCCTCACCGCCGGCCGCTCCGCCTCCTACCCACTCTCTGCCAGTCGACCTAGCCCACCCTAACCACGACGACTGCGACCCCAAATCCATCCGCCGTCGACCGGCCCAACCGTTATCCCCTCCCCACCCCGGCTCCGCCGGCACTGCTGCCGCCCTCACGAACCCACCCAACCGTCGGGCCGTCACCTTCCCCGACCCTCAATCTAAGCCCACGGAGCACTGAGGACCCCCAAACCCTAATTCCTAACCCAGGCGATGCTGGCGACCAGAGACGAGTAAGATGGCGGCGGAGATGGCCGGAGTTGGAGAAGGTGACGCGTGCGAGGATCTGAGATGAGGTAGCAAAATCGCCTGCGGATTTGGCTCAAACGCAGGCAACTGCGTTTGAGCGAAACCGAATATTTTTGTTTGAATAGAAAAGAAATGTGTGGAGTCGAAAGATATTTTGAGTTTGACAAAGCAAGAACTTTTGTTACGGTTATCGGTGGTTACGGCGGTTCTAATGTATAGTTTACTTTGGTCGATTTCTACCCATTTAATGATACATGTCGGATATCTCTAAGCTATCTCCGGTAAGACTTGGGGCCTGTTTGGTTGCCGCCGCACCACGCCACGCCGCAGCTGTGGCGGCGCCTAAGGTGCGGCGGCAAAATCGAGCGCCACAACTACGGCGTAAAAATGAACTGCACGCGTGCGGCGAGCTGAGGCGGCGCCGAAGGAGCGGCGGCCAACCAAACGCGCGCCAAGCAAGCGTGGCGCGCCGCAGCTTCGGCATGGCGGGATGCGGCAGGGAACCAAACAGGCCCTTGATACATAGGATATATGATGATATGGAGAAGAGAGCTTGTATAGAAATTTGAACCGTCTCTAGTGCAAAAGTCAACTCTACATCAAAATTTTAAAAATTTATGGGAGTGAGCTGTCTAAAAAAGTATGTTATCATCTCTACCACTGTATGAGTTGTCTTTAATGCTATTTCTACGTGACATGGCAATGGTGAGAGACAATTGTTGTCTCAACCATTGTACATGCTCTAAGGGTATCTCTAATGGTACCAAATCAGCTATTAGAAGGTTGGTAAATCAGTTTTTTTCTTATGTGGAACAAAAAAAAGGGGAAGAGATAGAGACTACTCCCTCCATCCCACAAAGAGTGCATTTTTATGATTTTGTAGACAAATTAGTGGACATGAGAAATAACCTAACTGTCCCTAATTAAAGCTGTTTAACAACCATACGCATGCACCTTGGAAAGAAAAAAACCAGGCAATTAAATGCGCATGCGCCTTGAAAAGGAAAAAACAAACAATTAAATGTGCATGCACCTTGAAAAGGGAAAAACAAGCAATTAATTAACCAAATGGACCCATCTAGATGGTACAAAAGATACAAGTGCATTCTTTGTGGGACAAATTTTAAAAGTTATAAATCCTCTCTTTGTGGGACAGAGGGAGTAACTCTTAGCTAAGAGAGTATACAGCGAATTACAAGGTATATACACACTATTAATTACATATAAGCCCAAATTAATGTTAGAGAGAATACTGTAACTAGCATCATTGGAGACGTTATCTAAATGATATGTCAATATCTTATAACTAGCCCAATTAAAAATGCTCAAAAAAAATTCTTTCCCAAGTGTAAGATATCTAATGTAGAAAGTATAATATTAAATAAGTGTGCGATATAATTGACTATTTTTATTGGTACTTGGTCCATTGGCCATTTCTCTTACTTTGATTTATGTTTTAAACATATATGACCTTCACTATTTTTTCTTCGGCGTTTAATGGATTAAAAAAAACTCTCTTATATGTCTATAGGTTACGTGAAGCAATCAACGAAGCAGTCACTCTAAAACGCTATAGTTCCAATAAAGTTTTTTTTTGCAAAAGGGGGAGTACCCTGATTTCCATTACTATCAGAATAACAGAAACAATATCCCAAACAAACAGAGAATTAAAACTATGGGAAAGCTACACGACTAGTGACCTCACCAATCGAAAGCGTTTACAGCTAACCACAGCCACCGGATAACGATTGTAACTAGTTCCGAATAAAGTAGCTGATGAAGGAAAAAAATGTTGTAGATTGTAGTATAAATTGATAAAAAAGAGAGAAAGAGAGAAAATAATAGAAAGAGTAGGTAATAATGAAATAGAGTGAACGAATGGAGTATCGGACTTGCATTGTAAACTGCCATGCCATCTTATCAACTGCCAAGCTATTTTATCTTGTGGTGAAGTTTCGTAGCTCTTGTGGGTAAAGAATTGGATAATGTGGAGCGATTTGCGCGTGGGTGACCAATGGAGTATCTGTCTTTACTAAATATGGGCGCAGTGAAAGATGCGCCCTTCGAGATCGAATGATGCGCGTAGCACGTGGGCCATTGCCCATTGGAACTTGGCTTTTTTGGCGACAGCGGAGCTCCGGGCATCTAGCTAGAAATTCCAAACTCCAAAGCTCGTGTTTATTGTGCCAGTGTATATTTTTTTCTTTCACTATCCGTTCATAACATAAGAAACCATATCATGTTAAACCGTTCAACTTCTCCGTGAATCCTAGGCAATTTTTGTATATTTCAAATGGACACTAAACCATTATCTAGCCATATGGTATTCATTAGCCTGGAAGGGTATCATTTCTTCTTAAGGTATATTGAATCAAAGCACTCTCTCTTGGCCCCTCCTTCATTCTCTCATACGAGTTCAACACAAAGAAAGGGAGGGGACTGTGCTCTTCCACCATCCTTTTCCCTTCCCCTCTCTCTCCTCCTCTAATCCTCTAAGCACAATATCTCGGATCTAGATCCAACTAACACTCATGACTCTATCATTATTTCCGGTACCATGAGGAGGATGGTCAAGCGCGACCGGCCACCAGTGGGGAGCTCTATAATTCAGGAGCCTATGCTTGGTATATTCCGCCCTTCTCTTATACATGTTTTGTCTATAGGAGATGTGTTGTCTCTGTGCCTAAGGTCGTCGTCTTGCATGATTATGGATCTCAAATGGTAGTTGAGCAATTTGGCGTGCTGATACAGCCATCAAGCTCTAGTGGACGTCCTTTTCATAGCGTGTCGACGTCCTAGGCAAGGTCATTAAATCTAATGTGGTTGCGGTGGGTAGTGAATGGATGTGACCATATCTAAATCAATAACTTGATTCTCGCGTAGTTGGGCCAAGGACGGTGGTTCCTAGCTTTGGCAGCGACATTGTTCCTCCAGGAACGGATGCAGCTTGACTGTCTAAGTCGATGTTGGTGATGACATTGCGGTGTCTTATACTCGTTGCACTCTATGCTTCTGATTAATGTTGGCTCCACCGGCGACTTGATGATGACCTATGGTGGCAAGGGGTGGCACAAGCCAAGCCAGAGACTGGCTCGGCTCGGCTCGTTCACTATCAGTTACTCCCTCCATATTGCAAAAAGTAGTCGTTTTAGAGTTTTTGAAGAGATTTTTAAAAGCTGGCGTTTTGCCATTCCTCCTCTAATTACTGCTGTTGGAAACAGTAGCATCATTAATTACTACAAGTGCCAAGGAAGAAAAAAGATGCATCCACCAGTATTTGAACCCGGAACCTCTTGGATGATGGGAAGGGCTCTAACCACCAAGCTAAAGTACTTTACCTGCTCTAGGTATGAGGTCTATAGTTAATACTCCTTGGTATCCCCATTGCCATCTAAAACGACTACTTTTTGCAGTATGGAGGGAGTATAACTCAATCATCTGACAAGATGGAGAAAAAGCTCAGCTTGGGCTCGTCAAAATCTCAGTATAGCTCGCAAGGGCTTGTGAGCCTAATAAACAAACTGATTGACATTCTAGGGTTAAAAAATAGGGTTTAAAGGGCCTCAAATGTGGAACGCCTTAAGGTGTTCCTTCAGGAGCCTTTGTTGGGTTATGTTGATGCTATATGTCGTAGTTGTAGGCAAGGGGGTGGTGATGGGGACACGGGGGCGGCCCGATCTTCTGGTGAGACTCGAGGGGATAATTCCAATCTGGTCGGAGAGGCGACCTTGACGATCCGGCTACCAACCTCGCAAGGAAGAGAACCCGACAATCGCTAAACCACCAAACCTGCTCGTTATCAACCACGCCAAGAACGCGATTGACCTGTCCACGAAGGACGTTTCCTGCAAGCGATCGAAGAACAAGCAAGAAACAAGATAAACACAATCTAAAATTGCAAATATGGATGAAGCACTTGGATAAATTTGAGGTTCGGTAACTCGACTCGGGTGGTCTAGTCGACACACGCAAATTCGAGGGGGGACGCACACGGGGTCTACCAACACACAACCAAACCTGAGCAAATATGACAGCGGCGGCTAGTTTTTATGGTGGAGGGAGGGGGAGGACGTGGTTTGAACTTGTAGATTTTGGGGTCTGCAACGATAACGTGGGGCATATATACGGCGAGAAGGTAGCATGGTTGCCTTTTTCTTCCAAATAAACCCTCACGTCTAGTCGTTGGTCTGATCATCATGGAAACCGCGGATCGCAGAGCTCATCTCGCAGCTTCCGATGAAAATCCTAGCTAGCTCGGGCCATCGATCAATCACATTTGATCTTTTTTTATTCTAAATCATATATAGTATATAGTAGACAAATAGATAGATTCAATCTATATCGTTATAATATGGTCCCACCGTTGATCCGACGGCTGATATTATTTGGGTGATGTGGGCATAGGCCCTAATAGTAGATAGACTATTCTATATTAGGTAGATTTAATCTGAGCCGTTATAATCTGGTCCCACCGTTGATCCGACGACTGAGATAATTTGGGTGATGTGGACGAACGTGGTGGCTCCGTTTTCCCCTCCTTTAATTATATAAATATAATAGATATCATGTTAAACCGTTCAACTTCTCCGTGAATCCTAGGCAAGTTTTGTATATTTCAAATGGACACTAAACCATTATCTAGCCATATGGTATTCTTTAGCCTTCCAGGGTATCATTTCTTCTTAAGGTATACTGAATCAAAGCACTCTCTCTTGGCCCCTCCATTCTCATATGAGTTCAACACAAAGACAGGGAGGGGATTGTGCTCTTCCACCGTCCTTTTCCCTTCCCCTCTTTCTCCTCCTCTAGTCTCCAAGCACAATATCTCAGATCTAGATCCAACAAAGGCCCTCTTTGATGCCTTGTTTAGTTTTAGTTTTATTTGCTTTGCAATTTTTTGTTATTTTTGTATAGACCATTCACTTTAATTTTTAAAATAATTTTTTGAAACTTTGTAGGATTTTTCTTAAAAATCTTAAATTTTTTAATAATTTATTTAGCCTTTTCATACCGCTTTCAAAGGTGGTCAAATTTTCCCAACTAAAACTAAATTATAACTAAACAAGGCATCAAAGAGGGCCTAATACTCATGACTCTACAATTATTTCCAACACCAGGAGGAGGATGGTCAAGCGACCACCAATGGAGAGCTCTATAATTTAGGAGCCTATGCTTGGTAGATTCCGCTCTTCTCTTATACCTATTTTTGTCTATAGGAGACGTGTTGTGTCTCTACGCCTAAGGTCAGCGTCCTGCATGATTATGGATCTCAAATGGTAGTTGAGCGATTTGGCGTGTCGATAGAGCCATCAAGCTCTAGTGGATGTTCTTTTAGAGTGTGTCGTCGTTCTAGGCAAGGTCATTAAATCTAATGTGGTTGCAGTAGGCAGTGAATGGATGCGACCATATCTAAATCTATAGCTTGATTCTCGCATAGTTGTGCCAAGGATGATGGTTCCTAACTTTGGCAGCGGCATTATTCCTCGGGGAATGGATGCAGCTTGACTGTCTAAGTCGATGTTGGTGATGACATTTGCAGTGTCTTACTACTTGGTGTCTAAGTCCAAGGATTAATGTTGGCTCCACCGGCGACTTGATGATGACCTATGGTGGCTAGGGGTGGCAACAAGCCAAGCCAGGGACTGGCTCGGCTCGGCACGTTCACTATCAGTCTTGACTCAGCCACCTGACAAAATGGAGAAAAAGCTCAGCTCGGGCTCGTTAAAATCTCAGTACAGCTTGTGAGGGCTTGCGAGCCTAATAAACAAACTGATTGACGCTCTAGGATTAAAAAATGGGATTTAAAGGGCCTCAACCGTGGAAGACCTTAGGTGATCTTTCAAGGGCCTTTTGTTGGGTTATGTTGAGGCCATATGTCGTAGCTATAGGAAAGGGGGTGGGCTAACTACTAGTGACATGAGTTGATTTGGTATCAGAATACCCACAAATTCACAAGCCACGAGCCAGCCAGCCTTATGTTCATTTTTAACTGAGATAGGAAAAAGCTCGAGCTTAGGATTGTTGGCCAATGAACCGAGCTCGAGCCGAGCCAAAATCAAGCGGCTCGTGAACTTTGATGCAGATTGTCAACCCTAATGGTGGCTAGACCTACAACTACAATGAGTGGTGAAAGGGTGTAAAAGTGTCACGCCTGAGAGAAATCTCATCTTCTACCATTTTTAGCTAGATTCGATGACCCCTATGGCATTATTACCTTGATATATGAGTCATTGAGGGCATGAGTCTTTCTACTCGATTGACTCTTGTTATGTTTATTTGATAGGTGGCTTTACGATGAATTTTGAGTTATTACACTTGGTTTTGACTCATCAGCATTACTAATTTGATAGTTAAGACTATTGATTTGATTGCTGCACTCTTACTCGCAAAATTATTTTGGATGCTATGAAAAAAAATTTTGGAATTGGTTATTCTTATGAAATTGCAAAGCATTAATATCAGTGATCATTTTATTATGAGGAGACTCGGAGTTGCAACTGTCAAGATGTCAATGCGAGTAGCTAATACATGAATATAGATTTCAACCCAATCGGCGAAATCTCCACCCGAATTGGTAGATTATTTTTATCTTTTACCTGTTGGGTGGAATTTGGATCACGTCTCCCTTCACCTTTTCCCATGGGTAGTGGCAACACAATAAGAGGGTGGAGGCTAATGGAATCGAGCCAAGCCTAATTGAGAAGGTCCGGCTTAGTTTGAGCTCGTTTCGAAAACAAGTTGGTTGAACTGGGCTCGCTAAGATGGTTGAGCTATGATGTGGGCTCGGCTCGGGCTCACGAAAACTCGTGAGGCTTGTAGGCTCGTGGGGAGAGGGAGGAATGTGGAGCACTGGCAACCTGGAGAGAGGTGGGAAGCAAAGGATGGAGGCGATAGAGCATCAACAATGTGGAGGGAAGAGAATTTCAGTTGGAAGAGATGGTCATGATGCACATTCCAGTTAGTGGATATGGCAATTGTGCACGTTCTAGCTAGAGGAGAAGGAGGTGGCACACGTTTCAACCATAGGAGATGTGTGGAACCTTGCTTTCAAAATGAAGGAGATGATGGCGCCGGCGTATCCTACTTCTTGTCACTTGTATCCGGGTTGGACGGAGAATGAAAGAGTACTTTGTGTTGGCCAAATGAGGAGTGCGTGGAGTAGGGTGGCCAATTAGGGCGAGAGGAGAGAAAGGGAGAGAGATTGTTAGTGTTATGATAGGAGATGGCGCTTACATGGGCATTAGGGCATATGTAATGGTAGCCATGTCCTAACCTTAAATTCTAACCCACTATTGTAGAAGCAGGATTGGAGTAAATATAAGAAAGAGAATATAGAGAGGAATAAGATAATGATTGAAAAATGGATGGATAGTATTGATATTTGGTTGGAATGGGGCTAGAATTACACTTGCTCTTAGCCCCTATAGGAGAATAAAGGGTGCGAACTTGTGCCATGTGGGTGGGTTTGGTTGGTAGGCAAGAAGTAAATAAAGGGGCTGTTTGGATGGGGGCCCTCACGAGCCACGCCAATCCAGGGCGTGCCGTGGCCCAGGGCGCGCCATTGCTCGCATCGGCGAGAGATGGCGCCGAAAACGAGCGCCCTCGCCTTCTCGCCCACACACGTGTACTGTAGCTAAGCTCGTCGTTCTTCGCGCGCCCGCGCCCAGGCTCGGCGAGCAACCAAACGCCCGCCAAATTTTCATGGCGTGCCGTGGCCCAGATTGGCATGGCGTGGTCGCCAACCAAACGGCCCCAAACACTTATGTTGAAAATGAGCCCTTGTGAGCCCAACAGAACAAGCTGAGCGTTTTTTTGCTCAAAAGCTAGTTTAGAAAGTAGGCTTAGGATCATTTTTGGTTACGAGCAAGCTAAAAAGTAGGTTTAGTACATTTCAGCTTAGCGTTCCACTGTAACAAAATTTGAGAGTATTTAAAAAGAGGATTAAATATTGTAAAAAATAATTTAAAAATAGTTTTAGGATCTTTAATAGGACTACTAAAAATCCGAGAAAAATCTTTACAAATTATTACACCAAATAGGCTATATAAAAAGAATAAATTTTGCTATAGTGAAACGCAGCGGTACGCTAAGCTGAAATGTGCGAGGCCTAGATCGGGTGGAAACATTATCCATCCTACGTAGATGTAGATCCCTAGATCTAAGTAATTTTAAATGATGGATCGCTGCACACCAAGGAATAACGATCGGTTTGAATAAGGTGGAGACTTGACCTGTCCTATCTAGATATTTTCCCCTCGCGCACGAGTAACTATCAGCAGCGAGTTGGATCGCGTTTCGCTCGCCCCCGCCCCGCCTCGTCGGGGCACCGCGCGCCTGTCTCTGTTGCGGGAGGAGTTTCTCCCCCTCCCCGCGAAGCTTCCCGGACGCAGCAGGCAGCCGCCGAGCGGCGCTCCAATTAATTGGCAATTCTGCACATGCGCCTGTGGCGAGTGGTGGCGACCGAGGGAGGGAGCTGCCAAGTAGCGCACTTGGGTTTCGTCTCGCCGTGCAAAAAGAAGTCGGAAAAGGCCGCGGCGCCCGCGTGCGCGCGGAGGCGTGGTTCCGTCTTCCGTGCAACCAGCGAGGAAAAGCGACGTGAAGGACTGAGGAGGCCAGATCCCGCAGGTGCGGTCAGATGGGTGCGAATCTGCCTGCTGCGCCAGCAGGGAAAAAAAAGATAGGGGTTGATCAAACAACGTCGAGTCAAGAGTACGTGGTCTCTACGTATATGTATATATGGGCAAGAGTCTGTGGTCTATATATATCGAGTTATGGGCAAGAGTCCGACGTCTATACATATCGAGTCAAGAGTCCGTGTTCTATACTTGATAGCAAACTTCTGGAAAATTATGACTGTTGGATGATGGATTGAGGAAATAAACGGATGTGATTTGCAGTTGGATCTAGGCCAACTGCTCAATTATAGAGTAGTTTAGATTTAGATACAAGGGCAATTGTTCGTAGAAAAAAAATAGAGCTCGTATCATTTCCTATAGTAGACAATATGACACACGACAACATGCCTACCGGACAGGAGTTCTTAACTTTTGAACCCCTCTCTAAAACGGAAAAATGATTCTAGAGCCATTTCATATTCCCAGTTTGTCGAAACCAGAATGCATTAAATTTCTAAAATTTGAATTCAGGCAAACAAAATTAGTTTCTTTTAAAGAAAAAACGTGTCAAAGGATTAAAACACATGCATATTATTGTTTTGATTTTTTAATTTGTCTTTTAAATTTGAATAAAAATAAAAAATGGGTTATTTTAATTACTCAACACAAAACATTTCGAGTGAATTCCATTAAATTCAGAAACTCTATCCTCGATTGCCACTAAAAATGAGGCGACTACAATTATGTGCCTAATTTTAAAAATGTATGAACCATCGGTTAAACAAAAAAAAATGAGGTCTAGTGGGTCCTATTGGTCTAGTCAATTGGTTCAACGGAAAAGTAGCATCGAGGAGATAGGGTAGGGCGGCATCAACGCATTTAGGGAGATAAGGAAGCACGGCGTCGATGTTGAGGAAAGAAAAGTAGGACAACATCGACATCAAGGACTTGAGGCAAGGGAAGAAGGGCAACATCAGTGTTGAGCTAATAGAAGATGTCGGTGTCGCGTCATGGTGGACTCGGGGAGAGTTGTGGTGGCGTTGGTTGCTGATGGAGGAGGAAAACTAGAAGAGGCGCGCGGCGGTGGAAAGGACGCTAATGGAGACCCTTCCGCGGTACATTAGGGCTTTATGAAAGCTAGGAGGTGAGGGACGTGACTGCACAACTTAATTCAAAGTGAGGGGATGGCGGCACCGACAAGAGGAATGGTATGATGATGCACGGGGATCGGGAGAGGACGAAATGGCATGCGAGAGGGATTAGGGATTTGGTGATGTTGTGCTAGGGTTGTATATTGGACCCATAGTCAAAGTTCCATGTGGGTAGGTTGGGCCTTTTGGGCTAAAGGCAGGCTGATCGGTGAGGGTTTGGATATTTTGGGCTGACACTTTGGTTTGGCCCCGTGGAGTGCTTTTGATCTTCCATGGGACGAGGCAGGCGGAGATCTCTTCAATGTTGCTTCTACAGTGATTTAGGGAACGAGAGGTCTTCTAGTTTCTGGAACTCACTATGGAATCAGGGGAAGCCTTTGCAACTTCTAGCTCCTAGGTATTATAGGCTGGTGGGAGGGGCAGGGCCCTCTGTCTTCGAGGCCCTATCAACACAGTGTTGACTTCGATCATTTATGTGCATTCATACTAGCAAGCAACTTGATGAGTTCTTGTCAGCTTGGCACGTTGTCCAATAGATCTGGTTGCATGAGGTGGTGGAAGACATGGTGGTCTAGAATCTCACCACTAGTGGCATATATATACTCTGCTAGCTCGGCTTACTTTGCTTAGTTCCCAAGCGGCTTCCCTGTCCATACTTACATACGAATATAGAACGCACTCCTTCAAAAATAAATGCAAGGTCTTCGGGTGGCTTGTGGTTCTAGGGAGATTGTTGACAGGTTACCGGCTGGCTGCTCGGGGATGGCCGCACTCACCAAACTATGTATTGTGCAGCTTGTAGCTTGAATCGACAGCGCATCTATTCCTCCTTTGCCCTTTGCCTTGCAGGTATGGGCGGGAACCCATTGGATGCTATCCCAAATTATTCTGCTTGGGGCTCAATTGTCAACTTCAACCATTGGATCTTGGTGGTATGAACTTTTAAATAGCGGGAAGGCTAGCGCCGAGACGGATTAGGCTATTCTCTACATTCGTTGATATCTTTGGAGGGAGCAGAATGGCTGGATTTTCAATCAAAAGGATAGGTCGCCTGATGTCATAGCAATTGTTGTAAGAGATGATGTGTATATTAGGGTCTCGGCGATTAGAAATGCGTAAGGCTTCGTGATGGTGTTTCCTGGATTATTTTACTCCAATCTCTAGGTGTTGTTTCTAATTTAAATTCTCGGACTCTGTTTTTTCCTTGAAATGAATATTTTGGCAGTTTGTCTATTTTTTCGAAAAACCATTTAGATCGGGGACAAGAGATTTTTACTTATTTTACTGACACTGGAGAACCGGGAAAACTAGTACAACTGCCGGTTGAAACGTACTATGAACCGAAGAGTGGAATGGTTCGGTGACGGTTTCGAGACTTCGGGTTGCATGTAGTCATTGCCCATTGTATGACTTTTGTGCTTCTCCTCCCGAGAATAAATGAGGCGACTTGCAGCTGTATATGCTGCCGCCATCTTGTTGCAGCATACATGACTTGACTGCAGAGAGCATCCTCACCCTATGTTTTTTTAATTCTCATCGTGGTTTTTGGTTGTCCCGTGACTCCGTGAGTTTTTGGTTACCCCTAGCTTCGTTTGCAAGAGTTGCAAGGATCCTTTTAACGAGACGATGATTCGGTTAGATCCCGGCTGCGGTAGAAAAATGGGCTGCATCCTTTGGACGTATCCAAGAGGCAGAGGCTTCGTGCCTCCCCTTCCTTTGGCCTCTTTTTTTTAAGAAAAAAAATTGTTTTGAGTATTTGGCTTCGTGCATGGATCCTAGATCCTACTACCATGCTCCTCCCAAGTTCCAAAACTATCACACTTGTTTTTCGCACGTTTGCCTTGACCGGCTGCTCGCCACCTCGCGTAGGTCCAAAACGTTGTTTTCTATGAAAGAAATGGAACGGATGCCTGGCCGATTCAATACTTTATTCGCTGTAAAATGTAATTATCGATACTGTAGATGCATGCATCGTTGGAGCAACGTTAACTTCACAGCGTTCGCAACAGTGTTTCCCTAAGTGTTGCATGCATCGTTGGAGCAACGTTAGCACCAACCAAATATAGATATGTGTAACGAAAATTTTTTATTTGTTCACCGAAAATTGCATGACCATATTCATGACCGGGAATGCCACTAGGCTCGGGATCGCAAAACGCTCACTATGCTTAGAGCGTCTTTAGTGGTGGACCTAATCACTAGCTATAAGAAATGGACATGTCATTTATAGCTACCATATAGACAATCTCTTCAATGGAATAGCTATAACATTGTCTACAGGATTCAATGGAATAGCTATAACATTGTCTACAGGATTAAATGTGGTCCCATATGTAATAGATCGTAAGTGCCTTGTAATCAGTTATAGCCCGGCTGTAAGATAGTAGCTAGCATACTCTTTTTCTCTCCTCCATATAAGCAAAAAAGCTGAGTTGGAAGTCTTATAACTAGCTGACATGGCATCATTTGAGATGCTCTTAGACAAGACTTTGATGTTGCTGATAGCGGAAGAAACTCTCGCAATATATTGATCTGAGGGATTAAACAGATATATGTAGGCTAGACCCTTCCATATCTTATAGCCCAACTTATAGAAACAAACATCAGGAGAATATATAAGGGAACCGCCCTAGAGTAACCTGCAAGACAACAGGTAAAGTACCCTTCAAGACAACATGCTAACAGCTGCCATCTCCATCCTACCTATATCTTGTTCTAGGCTATCACCATCGCGGATGACATGACGGGGTAGTATAGAGAGGTCGTCATGATGAGCATGTGGAGAGAAGTGCGTACGCGCTCGCACAGTGTGTGTGTGTGTGTGTGTGTGTGTGTGTGTGTGTGTGAGAGAGAGAGAGAGAGAGAGAGATAAATGAGGTGAAGGCTACAGTCAATAATAGTAGGAGAGAGGAGGACGGGGATCAGGGGTGTTGGTAGGACAAAGAAGGCGATGACCAGTCGGGAGGAGGAGGAAGAGGGAATAGCAACTAACTAAGAGTGAGATGAGAGAAGAGAAGGAGATGATGATTGAGAGGAAGAGAGAGAGGGGGGGGAGGAGGATTTCACGCTTGACCAAGAGAGGTGGATAAATCGGGAGAAGGCGGCTGCAATTGTGCAATGTTGGGTGGTTGGTAGCGGTAGAGTGTGTGGGATTGGGCTCAGGCAGAGGTTGGCTAGGGTTAGGTGATGGGAAAATGTGCTAATTGGGCCATAGTAAGAAATAATTACCCACGAGATGAGAAGTGGACTACTACCTGGATTTGTTTCCCTCAATTCCAAAATTGAGCAACAACCTCTCTATACTATTTATATCAGACAAAATATCCCCGCACTTGAATCCATCCTGCTTTTGCATGATGTGTCATCCTAGTCAGTATGGTTTGTCAGAAATAAATTACAAAAAATACAATAAAACTGTAGAAAGTCATAGAAGGCCGAGAAAAATAAATAAAAAAATATCATCAAAACCACAAAAAATGTGAATAATCCATATGAAAATATTTCGGATACTCGGATCAATATGTGCAGTAAAAATATTACATTTCTATTGAAATATTTATGCCAAAATTACATTTTTATAAGGTCTATTAATGATTAACAATTCAAGTATTTAGGGAAATTAACTTATGTTGTGCGAAAGTTGGAGGAAACTAAGAAAAAAAGATATTAATTGGAACGTTGAAGTTAGTTTGACCTTTGAATTTGTCCTTTACAATTTTCCTTATTTTTTCATTAGCACAATAGCTAAAGTAAATATCCCCAATTCTCTAGAAGCTAATCTTCATAAACATTTAATTTATTTAATCAATAAAAGATACTCTAATACAATTACAATTTTCGCATGTAAAGTTACACACAATTATTGTATTTATATTGCATATTTGTATTATACACATCTATGTGGTTTTGTAGATTTTTTTATTTGAAAAATTGCACTATGGCGTCCTAAACTTACACTGTTTCGTACTTAGCGCCCCAAACTTACGTTTTCCATATGCGCCTCTCCCCCCTCCCCTCCAAAAAAAAACTTGTCATTGTTTGCACAGGAGGCCCAAAACGGCTAGGGCAGTCATTTGGCGCTGAGGTGGTAGCTCATATGTCTATTAAATGTCTATGTTGCCCTCCACCTAAATGTCCACGTCATCCTCTCTCTCTTCCCTTCTCTATTTTGGGAATTGAAATTTTAAAATTGAATTGCAAGGACTTTATAATTTAAAAAGGTTAAATTTCAAGGTTTTTTAAATTTGAAAAATAAAATTTTAGGGATATTAAACACTAAAAAATGAGTTTCAAGGTTCGGGTTTTAAAATTCAAAAGTTAGAATTTTGGAAACTCTAAAATTCCAAAAGTGATTTCACAACGAATGTAAAAAATTAAAATTCAAAAAATAAAAATAAAAATCCAAAAGACAAAAAATAGAATTTACAAAATATTTTTTTAAAAAAATAAAACTTAAATTGGATTTAAAATTTTAGTTTGCCAACATTATAATTTATGAATTTTAAAGTCCCAAATGAATTTTTGAAATTTGAGATCCTCAAAAAATAATGCCTTGAATTTTAGAGATGGGGAAAGGAAGAGGCGGATGACATTGATACTCAGGTGGAGGATCATGT
This sequence comes from Raddia distichophylla, assembly GCA_005191435.1. Lineage (NCBI taxonomy): Eukaryota > Viridiplantae > Streptophyta > Magnoliopsida > Poales > Poaceae > Raddia > Raddia distichophylla. The sequence continues at coordinate 2,031,277 of SPJY01012519.1, forward strand.
AGACATTAACAACATTTAACGGGCATGTGCTGCCACCTCAGCGTGAAACGGCTGCCGTTACATTTTTGAATCTCATGTAAACAACGAAGCCGTAGAATTAAAACACAAGTTCTCCTTTTATTTTCCTAGGCTTCCTATGGTAGTCTACATTTTACATGTCATCTGAAACTGGGATGGATTCATGTGACTGAGATATATTGTCCAATATAAATAGCACAGGGCGGTTTGTTGCCCGGTTTTTAAACTGAGGAGAGAAAAGGAAACTCGGCAATAGTCAAAAGTCTGCTGGGCTAGACCTATGTTAACGGTAGGCTATTTGGCAAACAAGCCCAGTCGCCCTAGCAAGCCAGAGTGGGCTCGCTGGAAATAACGAGCCGAACTATTCGCTCGGTAGAGTTTAGAGACAAATGAAAAACTGGAACTGCGTGGCATTGCCCTATAAAAGTGAAAGACAGTAGAGTCCCCTAGAGGCCTAGAGGCAGTTTGAGAACGGCTTGTTCACGGACCTGAAGGAAAGAGGTGTTCACGGCGCTTTGAGAGCGGTTTGTAACAGCAGTTTAGTTATTTTATTAAAAAAAACAAAACAAAAACAGCAGTTTAGTTATTGGCCTACACAATTGGTTCAAAACAAGCTTTAATTTCTTTTGTGATTTTCTTAAATCTTTTATTTAAAATTTCACGTTGAACACTTCTAACATATTAGTGCTATTTTTAAAAGTTTTTTACATTTTTTATTTTGAATTTGCAGCAAAGTTCGTCAAAGCGGACCAAAACATATCGATACCAACTTTGCTTTGACCAAAACATATTGATACCAACGGTAAGTTTTTTTTTGACATTTTTACTTTTGGGCCTTTCTTTTCGACGTATCGTTGCTTTGGCGTATTACTGTAGCAAATTTAAGAGCACTCAAAAAGAGGTCTAAAGATTATAAAAAAAAATAGTTTTATGATCTTTGAAAGAAGTACTAAAAGCCATAAAAAAATTCGTTACAAATTATCACAATATATAAGTTATATAAAAAATTGAAACAAGGCCTTGAATTTGAAGCAAGGTTTGTCAAGCCGAACCTGTCCGGCAAGGTCGAAATGTTTCATCTGTTTTCGTTGGCTTTTCAAACTATGCTCGTATTCTCACCACTTCCCGGTTACAAAAAGATTCCCGTCAGATTTCTACTCTCTCCAGATTTGTTGTTTACTCATACCGTCAAATTTCTACATACCCAAAATTTGTTTCCTATACACGTTGACGCTTCTCAAATGAAATATGTTCAATTGTTACGACAGAAGTAGCAAACAGTTTTTTACTTTCTCAACATTTGTTGTCTATACATATTGATACTTGTCAAACGTACTTTTTTAATTAAATACTGGAGATGTAGCAAATGGAGTATAGGAACTGACTTGTCAAAGAAATGTACTAGCTAGATTGACATACCAAGCAGATAACTTTGTCCTCGTATAAACGTGTCGGTATCACGTGATGCCGCCAATTCCTTTCCTTCAGGTTTGTGGAGTACTAGGTACAGTATTGGGATTACACAAGGTTAAGATACAACATCGCAACAAATTAGATAGCTAACCTAGACCTCGATATCTAGCATACTAAATTGGACCCTACTAGATTTTATTTGGTTTTCGCTACGTTTCTTCAAATTTCATCCGCATCTATAAATACAAAATCAGGACTTTTTACCATCAGGAGGTACTTTTACACCCATAAGTCCAAGCAGATTGGAAGCTGGGCCAGGAAGGCCTTGTTGAGAAGAGTAGGAGTTAAGAAAGCTCTCAACAAGGTTGAGATCGACATCCACTGGAGCCATCTCATCAGTATCGGCAGTACCTGAAGGGCCCTGGAAGGAAAACATATGAAAATGTCGATTAGGATTACTGTCTCAATCAAATAGAACAAACGCTTTTTTAATGAACCACATCATTATCATGTTTTTAATCGAGAAATCAATATGGCAGAAGAAATATACAAATATGATATTTTTGCTTCACTTAGGAAACACAGGGTCACTGTTCACTGTTCACGAGAAAGCCAGATGTCAATACAAACTTGGGTCAAACAAATTAGCAAAAATTGGCTGTGGGGTACATCAATCCGTATAGATTTGTTATTAGAGTTGCCCACATGTTAGTAAAAAGTGGAGTACTGGAGTATTCTACAGTGAAGACAAAAAAAATTGTAGTACTACCGCACCAATTTCCTCAACAAATTATTTACGTGAATAAGCAAAACAAGTGGGAGAAGTACCAACACGCCACTCCGAAATTACAAAAAACACGCCACTCCAAAATTACAAAACTAATCTGCCAACAAATATTGACATGTGTTTATCTGTATTGATTTATTCTTCAGTAGTTTGATTGTAAATGAAAAGTTTACAAACAAGTTTACAAACATCTAGCAAGTTTACAAACATGTCTTATTGACAATATGACATCCTTACTTGTTCAACAACAATACATAACTACTCACAAGGAAATCAGAACAATACGAATATGGGAACCATAATCACATTCACAATTTATTCAAGCAGTTCGAGTGAGCAGACCTCATGGGAATACCCTACTCTGAACAAAAAATGAAATCTCGGAAGCATGTAGCACACAAGGTTACCTCATTTTTGGTGTCAGGACGTGGTTCTCTAGAAAAGCTTTTCTCAATAGTGGTCGTACTTAGCTCTTTATTCAAAACATCTGAATATGATTCCATGAAAGAATCATCCATATTCTTGTCACCAGGTTCTTCAGTAAAATCACTACCATCATCCGAATCATCTGTGCCATAGAAAGGGTTATTAATAAACTTCCAGTGAACACCAAAAAAGCATTCTTAATTATTGTCCAGTGCATGCCAAACCAGACTCCAGACACCAAAGTGTCAGCTGACGACTGTAAAGAAGTTGACTAGAAATTACATCGAAGCACCAAGAGAGCAACTAGTACCAAGAAAGGGATATAAGGTTTCCATAGCACCTTGCATTAAAAAAGATTAACTTAGTTGGCCCTTACCAGCTTCACATTTGTTCAGTTGCCAGTTAAGTGATCAAGGCATAAAACATTTTAGTATGCCAGATAATTTTAATAACTCTAATCTGTAAGTTGCTCGAAAATAATTCTATTCAGTAAAATATGCACAAGAAAGTAACACAAGATTACAATGTGCAAGACCACCAAACACCAAAAAAGAAAATGAATATAAAAGGCGCAGCCGATTTCTCTTATTAGACTAGTTGGTTTATGCCATCAATTATATTTCTTGAATCATACAGAACCTGCAACTATGCATGAAGTCCAGAACACTAATACTTATGATTCAATACTAATAGTTAACCATGTGAGATTCATCAAATTAAGGCAGGACCAAGAAGAATTTTTTTTGTGTGATTTGGAGAAGAAAACATGTACCAAAGTCCATGTCAGACATTGGGGAATTCCTACAAAATTCATCATCACTGCCAGCTTCCTCCTGTGAATTTCTGCCCAACACTGACTCCATGGCCTTGAAAAACTGGTTAACATCTAGGTTCACCGATTCCATGTTTCTCCTACATGGACAAAATGAGTCAATGATAAATATAACGAACCAATCTAATAGAACAGGCACATAATAAAATAGTTGCCGAAAGAAAGTCTAATTGTATGCAGATATTTACACAGCACAAGCCCTAGCAAAATAATCAAATTGTCATCTCCAATGCAGTAGAAAAATAACAATGTCCATACTTGGTTCTATTTTCTCTAATAAAATGATTGATGATTAAGTTTCTGTCAAACCCAAAGGGTATACAGTGGACTCATGGTGTCGGGTTACAAATGCAGTCTTAAAGCATATTCCCTTTTTTCACTTTTAATTGGCAAAACGCCTAGATCAGATATCAATTTTTGAGAATATGCATGCCCCTTTTACTTTGCTGAAGAGGTCATCTATCCAGAGCAGCGGGTATCATTTTTAACAGCTACCTCATTTAGGTCACAATAGTCCACACTCCACAGTCATATCTCCATCCTTCATTTTAACAAATAAGACTCTGTGCTACACATGGTGATACTGTGTTACAATTTTTGCAATTGTTGTTTTAATTCCTTCAAATCTTCAGCAGACATAAGATATGCTCTTCTTTTGGATATGGACGCCGTCCCAAGAACCAAGTCAATTGCAAACTAACTTAATGCAGACTTTAAGTTATCCTCAGTTCCTCATCATCAATTGCTAAGGCCAATGCTCCTCTTTTTCTAAAATGGCAGGGTGTCTGAATGGACCATATCCAATGTACACAGATTACATATTACAAGACAGCACTACAGTACTTGGGTTTATTTGATGTCCAGCCAAAAATGGAAATTTGACATTTTGCTATCAAGTCTCTACTTAGTTTGAAGTTCACCTTTTCTTCAAAATTCCTCTTCTTTATTTTGTTGTTCAATGTTTATAGATGACACACATTTTAGTAAATCAACAGAAAGGGACTTGAGACACTATATTAGTGCATTTTTATTTATATTTGGCAAAGCAATCTGTATCTAAAAATGTTCACCATGCTTGTTACGACACATTGGCATACAATCGAGTTCAATCCAGCAAGATTTAAGTGATAAGTATAAAACTAAAATTACATATGAATCATAGCCTCAAAGAAAAACAGAAAATTGATGTGCATCACTACATAGATATTTGAACAAGCAAAATTAAACCATTGAAGTACATGAACATTGACCAACTCACAACGAAGCATGGAATAGAGTCCACAAATGAGTCTAGAAGAAACCTGTTTGCAGGAACTTCAGCTCCCTCAAAGCTCGAAATTTTGCTAACAAATTCTTGCATGGACTCGGTGATCTCTCCAAGATTAAATGTGTTCGGCTGTGAGCTAGAACTGCCAGGGGCATTTTGTTTTTGACTCTTTCTATGCTTCTTTGCAGCCTCATACTCTTCCATTTCCTTCTGCCTATCATGAAGTTCTGTGCTCAACTCGTCCTCCCCGTTATACAACCAAGAGTCATCATCACTAGGAGGAAGGTCAATGCCTTCAAAGTCGTCGGCGGAGTATGGCATCGACAGGATTTCATCGATTCGATGCACAGGGGCACTTAGCATCTCCCTGCGAAATACCACACGAGTATTATAACACCCAAGAATTCACACTACATATGGGCTATTGAGTTCGTGAACAATTATCCACATTGTCAAACATGTTTACGATACAACAATGTAAACCACGTAGCCTCAGAAATTACATATTAGATGGCATTTGCTACTATTTTTCTTTCATTACAGAAAAGTGTTCAAATGATCGTCAAGCTAGACAGAACTATTCAAGGGTTGAAAGTGAAACTAAATAATTTATGATTGAAATAGCCACATATAATCAAATGCTCAGCTTAACGATTAAATAGGTAGCTATATTCACAAGACTAGAAAGAAGCAATAAAAACTACCTCGTTCGTGAGAACAAACTCGAGCTCTTATAATATTGCATCGCCTCCTCCATGACCCTCTTATACTCCTTTGATCCAGGAAGCAGCCCCTCGAAGCACCCAGTCGCCTCCAAGCTCTTCCTGTAGACCTCCCACGTGCTTCCCTTCCCTTCTTCCCCCTCACGTCGCCTCTCCTGGTACATCATCTCAAACCCACATGCTATTTTCATCCCCAGCTCTGCCTCCATCCACTTCTCTGGCCCTTCCTCCCTTCTTGGCATTGGGTAACCCCTTGGTGCTTGGAAGTTCTGCTGCACAAGCTGCGCATACATTGCACGAGTCATACGCACCGACGTCCTCACCATCTCAACCTCCCCGCCGGGACCCTTCAGGAACCTCTCCATCCTCGCCGCGTGCTTCATGGTGTCTATGTCCCGGTCATAGAACCCCTCGACGGCGCGTGCGATCAGGAAGGGCTCCTCCTTCAGCACCTTCGCCACGGGGGTCGGGACAATGACGCGCGCCGTGTGGAGGTTCTCCGCCGCCCTCTCTGGTAGGCCGGCGATGCGCCGCTGTATGGCGGCCTGGACAGCGTCCGAGGCCCGGGTATCGACAGAGTCATCGTAGACGGCAGCGAGCGCGGCCTCGAGGGAGGGCGTCTCCGGGAAGAGGGAGGGCGGCAGGATGTGGAGCTCGCCGCGGAAGATGAAGACGCGGTTGGGGGCGGTGTCCGGGTCGAGCCAGCGCGGGAGAGCGAAGGCGGCCTCGATGAGGAGGAACTCCCCGTCGGAGTCCCAGGCGCGCGCGGCGACGCCCGGGAAGGCGCGGGTGAGCGCGAAGAGGAGGGAGACGGCGAGCCACTCGTCGGGGAGGGAGTCGCCGAAGCGGAGCGCGCCGTGGAGGTGCGGGGCGGGGGGCGAGGCGCAGAGCGCGCAGGGGGAGGCGGGGTCGGCGGGGCAAGAGAGGGTGAAGGGGTCGCGGTGGAAGAGGTGGGAGGAGAGGAAGGGGGCGAGGTGGGAGAGGAGGGAGAGGTGGAGGGAGCGGAGCGAGGCGAGGAGCTCGTGCGGCGGGAGGCCGGCGGGGAGCGGGAGCGGGTAGACGGCGTAGAAGAGGGTGTCGTCCGGCGGGCGGCGCGGCGGGAATGGGAAGGGGTTGGCGGCGGCCGCCGCCATGGAGGCTGGAGGAGAGGCGCGGCTGCAGGCTACGGGGTTTCCCCCTTTCTCCTGGGGATGAACGAGAATGACGGTGCGACGAGTGATGCACTCGGGCGTCGTTTGGTTCATGCGCGCGGGCCTGGTTTGCCTGATAGGCAGTGGGCTCAGGGCTCGATTGGAACTTGGAAGGCGAGTTCGGAAAGATCAGGAAGATACTTGAGATTCTAGAACGTTTTGTAAGTCCCTAATGTTTTTTTTCCATTTAGTATATGATTTGAATTGTTCTGGTCACACCCTTTACTCTTTCCAGTGTTGTGCAATTAACCGCGTCAGCACTGTCTTTATTAAGAGTCTAGCGCATTTTATTTGGCGTGCTTTTTTTTTTACAGCTTGGACACATCTTCGAAGCAAAAAGAACCAACCAAAAAATCAAAATTTTACATTTTCAAACTTAAAGTTAGCAAATAAGTATATAAACATTATAAAATAAATCAAAAGAATACAACTCACACCCTCACTCTTTCGCACTCCACTGTATCGTACTTTCCCACAATCTAATTTCGTATATCTTAATATGGTCAGAAATTTTCTAAAATACAAGATGCTAGGATCTATTTTTATGGGTGTGACATTTTAGCAGTGGTGACATTTACTCAACGCGCTAGCAAAAGCTGACCAGTCTAGTAGGGCCTTGGGGTTGCCATGTGGACTCGGTCTATTTCTACTGTTCTCCTCTCCTACCTCCCTCAGGCTATCTCCAACAGGAACCCCTAAATTTGATCCCCTATAGCCTCATATACAGATTCCCTTAAACAAAATCCACTCCCTATATTTTTCTCATCGTCACACCCTTTACTCTTTCCAGTGTTGTGCAATTAACCGCTTCAGCACACTCTCTATTAAGAGTCTAGCGCATTTTATTTGGCGTGCTTTTTTTTATAGCTTGGACACATCTTCGAAACAAAAAGAACCGACCAAAAATACTAAAATTTTACATTTTCAAACTTAAAATTAGCAAATAAGTATATAAACATAATAAAATAAATAAAAAAGAAAACAACTCACACCCTCACTCTTTCGCACTCCACTGTATCCTACTTTCCCACCATCTAATTTTGTATATCTTAATATGGTCAGAAATTTTCTAAAATACAAGATGTTAGGATCTATTTTTATGGGTGTGACATTTTAGCAGTGGTGGCGTTCAAGCCAAGTCATTTACTCAATGCGCTAGCAAAAGCTGACCAGTCTAGTAGGGCCCTGGGATTGCCATGTAGACTCGGTCTATTTCTATTGTTCCCCTTTGCTACCTCCCCCAATAATTGATGCCCAGATGCATTTCTTCACCAGTGTTTGCTCTAGGAGGGTCATCTTCTCCAAATCGCTACAGCTAGAAGCCACCGCAACCCTAGCCCCTGCAAGGTGGCCGTCGGCGATGGGGTCGCAGATTGGGTGCAGGTGAGTTGCGCTCGAGAAGCTGCATCAGCATCAGTTCCTCTGCGTCTGTGCTATCACCGAAAGTCGGTAGCCTGTTGGTTGTCGCTATGTCGCCACCCAGTGTTCGCGCAACTCCTTCAGGGTCACTGTCAAATAAAAAGGCTTCCTGCAATCAACATACATCCAAATCTGATACTCTGTTGCACCCTCAACCAAAAGGTGAAGGTCGCAGCCCTCTCAGACCAACGCACCGGCAATTTGCATCACCCCAAAGACCGCCGTTCTTATGCGAAGCCGAACTCGATCTAAGCAATGGTTATGTATCTAATCGCCTCGTGTTGAACTTGAGTTGGCAGCATTTATTTCCTTGGTGTGCTTGATATCGTAGTTGGATGAAACGACGATGTCCACCAAATGGACACTAGACCTTACTAAGTTCTTCATCGACACGTGCGTGGCCGAAACTCGCAAGGGGATTAGATCGAAAGGTAACTTGTACAGCACAATGAAGGAGAGGACTGTCATGCGCATGATAGATTATAAGGGTCGTCCTTTCAAATGGGAGACATGCAAGAACAAATGGGATCTCCTCAAGTAAAAGTAGAAATGGTCACGAAGGTGGTCGGGCCGATGTGACTACACATTATGTTCACTCCGACGGCGATGACAATGATGATGCCATTACAATTAGTACCCCTCTTGCTGCCCATTGTATTTCATCTTTGATTATGAAGGAGCCATCGTCCTCGGGCGTGCATAAACGAATCTCCTCCCAAATGTATCCAATGCTTTTTGGGGAGTATATGTGGCCATCAAGAAGAGTTACGTGTGTGGATCATTGTCTCAGAATGCCACATAACAGTATGATGAAAGAACTCCAGGATGGCAGTATAGAACGATGGTCATCAGTGTATAACATGGCTACATGATTACTAATGGATCCTTAGCATCATGGCACATATCTTCCCCTCCCTACCCTTGAGGACAAGGTTGCTTGGATCACATGGATCTGAAACAAACTAAACTCGAGAAAGGGAATGCCGTGGTGTCTTCTTTGTCGTAGTCAATTTACATTTGCATGTTTGCTTCGAACCATCATGTGTATTTGTTATCATCATGCGAGCATTCCTTTAGAATGCATGTTTGTTTAAGAGCCATTCTTTATTACGTTTGCATGTTGTGAACATTTTGTAACCAACAATTTTCTAACTTATTTGAGCTATTTTGTTATATTTGTGTTGCAATGATTTTAATGTTGAGAAGCATATATCATATATTTTTGTTAGTTGTGTTATGAACTTTACATGTCCCTAATTAAGATAGATCCTTGGGGACACATTTATGATGACGAGGAGGGTTGACTTGGAGAAATTGAAAGAGTTGTGGTATCGCTTCAATTACTTCTTTGGTTGTCGGTGACAGCCTTACCGAGGAGTTGTCTATGTTGGCAATGCTTGGGTTCATGACCTTCTTTGTGATGACGAGCGTTGTTATGAAATCTTCCGCATGAGGTCGCACCAGTTTGAGCAACTCCACCACATCCTCGTCACCAAATATGGTTTAGAAGGTTCTTGCAACATAAGTTCTGAAGAGTGTTTGGGCATTTTTTTCTATATATTGTTGCTAGTTTCCATAGCACGCATGGAGCTGTCATTAATGATTCTCACATTGCAAGTATGCAATTAGTAGAAAAGCTGCCCATGCTTATAGGAGAGTTTACAATCTAGTTGTTGACATCATTAGACCCAGGCTAGGTACTTTGACTACGCTCCATCCTCGTGTCATGGAGGAACCCTATTATCCTCTGTTTCAAATTGTGTTGGAGCACTAGATGGGACACACATTAGGCCACACGTAAGTGTCGAGAATAACATGACATATGTTGAGCGCCATAGGGTTCCAACGTTCAATGACCTCGGCTTTGTGGATTTTGATTGGCGATTCATCTTTCTTTCTTCTGGTCGTCCTAGTAGGAGCACAATGCCGCAGTTATGCAATTAAACTATACAACACTTACTTTCCCCATCCGCTAGTAGGTAAGGAAAAGCCATTTGATTTTCATCCTTGATGTATCCTTTATTTCCATGTTCTGAATGATTGTTGAACACAACGTTGCCCAAATGTAGATCTTTTTTTTTTCTAGTGGATGATGCATACTCAAACTCTCCAGGACTCATGACACCTTACAGAAATGCAAGGTACTAGGTGTTCGTACAACTATGTAGGAACTCTTCAACCTTCGACATGCCCAATTGAGGTACGCAATTGAGCGGGCCTAGACCTGATCATCTGTCGGGTTTAGGCTGGTTTGGGTCGGGTTTCCCAAAACCCGACTAAAAATTAGCCGGCCCGAACCCGACCCGACCCAGTACACCGGGTCACAAATCCGGGCCCGAAACCGACCCAAAACCTGAAAACCGACTCGAAAACCCAAATCCACACTGCTGATTTTGCAATTTTTCAGGCCCAAACCTGACCCGACCCGATGGTTGGGCGTCAAATCGAGGCCCGACCCAACTCGATCCACTGGTCGGGTCTCAGTTTTTTTTGGGTCGGGTTGGATCGTACGTCAGGCTGGGCTACCCTTGAGCAGGTCTAAGCGAGCCTTTGGACAGCTCAAGAACAAATTCAAGATTTTGAAGGGCAGTGCATATAGGCGGCTTAAACGGGCAAACCACATAGTAGATGTTTGTGTTTCTTTGCACAATTTCATTAAGAACATAGGCTTTGCACAATTTCATTAAGAACATAGAAGGGGATAATTGAGGAGATTATGCAGTGGGGGGAAATGGCATTGGGAGGGAAACGATAGTGATGGAGAAGAGGATCTTCCGGACTTGCACGAGGAGACGCCGACTGTATATCACAACATTTACACGGCACAGGCGCATGATATGTTGGCCTCCAAGATGGCTGATGAATACTTTGGGTAATATCGTGGTGATGCTGAGTTCACTAATCAGGGCTCGTACTGCCCAATTTATGCATCGCGGCATTTATATGTGTTGAACTATGTTATCTGTTTTTTTTTTTGAAAGATAGGCGAGCTGCCCAATTCATTCAAAGGAGAAGCAAAAACAAACACCGTTCGGAAACACAAGAACCACAAACTCCCCGACACCCGGCTAGACTAGCACTAGATCATTCTTAATTTTAAAGAGTACATCGTCCGGCCAGCAATCCTCATGGCGGAAAATCCTGGCGTTCCGCTCTTTCCAAATGTTCCAACAGATGGTAATGATGATACCATCTTCAGTGCGCCTGACGACCTTGCCTCCCGTCAGCCGATCCCACCAGTGGCCAAACGAAGTGAGTGTTGGGCTGTCCACCTTTGAATAGCAAAGAAGAGGTGCCATTGCACTCCAAATTTGCCTCACAAAGGCACATTCCCAAAACAGATGCTTATGACTTTCTTCGCTATCACTACATAGAACACAAAGAGCGTTGCACGGCCACCCTCTAGCGGATAAACGATCCGCGGAATACAACCTCTCACGGATCAAAAGCCAGAAAAAGAAACGACACTTTCTCTGCACCTTTGCTTTCCAAATACGAGCAAAGTCATGGTTGTGCGAAGAACCAATGAACTGCAAGGAGTACGCCAATCTTGCAGAGTAAAGCCCTGAAGCTGTGAATTTCCAGCGGACGGAGTCTGAGGTGCCTGGTTGAAGGATGAGTCGATTCATACCTGACCAAAGAGTGATGAACTCCTGAACCTGCTCCACGGTGGAGATGTTCCTCAAGGGAAGCATCCACCGACCATCAGTAAGTGCCTCCCGCAGCGAGATATCATCCCTTTTAATAAGCCTGTAGCAACTAGGTGCAACCTCACTTGGGGAAGAGCCTTGTAACCAAGGCGATGTCCAAAAGGAGGTCGTGGATCCATCGCCCAAGGTCAGCTCCGTGGCCGCTCGAAACAGCGCGATATCCGTCGGCGAGAAGGAAAGCATAGCTCCGACCCAAGGTTTTTGCGGGGAATGCCAAATATGCCAAAGCCAACGTAGACACAAAGCCCTACCAAACCGGGCAATATCCTTGACGCCCAGCCCCCCTAACTCCTTTGGCCTACAAACCGTTGCCCAACTTACCAAGCATTTACTGCCAGCACATGCTTCGTCTCCACTCCAAAGGAAAGCTCTCCTGATTTTGTCAATCTTCCTGGTTGCCCAACCACTCAGCTCAAAGACCATGATGTGATAGATAGTCATTGAAGTGAGTACGGAGTTCACGAGGACCAGTCGCCCTTCTTTGGAGAGAAACTTGGCCTTCCAAGTTGCCAATCTGCGCCTGACCTTTTCAATGAGAACCATTTCCTCTAGCTTCTTGATTTTAGTGGGCTTCAGAGGCAGGCCAAGATAGCTACAGGGGAAAAGTTTAATCTGCGCTGGGATTTCATTATGCAGCCAGGCCCCAATTTGTTGGTCGCACCTAATTTGGAAGACCTCGCTTTTAGCCCAATTCACTACCAGCCCAGACGCTCCTTGGAAAACAGTAAGAATCTGTCTGAGTGCTTGCACTTCCCTAGAAACAGGCCTAATCATGACCATGACATCATCCGCATAAAGTGATACTCTCAATCTAGCAAGGTTATGCGGTATGGGCTGAAAAACACCTGTATCCTCGGCCAGATGGAGAAGTCTAGCCAGAGGCTCCATGGCCAGAATGAACAACATCGGGGAGAGAGGGTCACCCTGCCGCAGGCCCCTACGGTGCACCAGGACATTCGTCGGCGAGTTATTAATCAAGACCTGCGAAGAGGCATCCCTTAACAAAATGGCAACCCAATCCCGCCAACGTTGCCCAAACCCGAAGGCCTGTAGGACCTCTAGTAGATACTCCCAACTGACTGAGTCGAAAGCTTTTTGAATGTCCAGCTTCATAAGCAGAGAAGGCACCTTTTTCCTATGAAGGTGTTGTACACTCGACCTAACCCAAAGAAAGTTGTCTTGGATAGACCTCCCTTTAATGAAAGCACTCTGAACTGGGGAGACCAAATTTTCCAAATGCCTAGATAGCCTGTTCGCAAGAAGCTTGGAAAACAGCTTGCCAAAGCTATGCATCAAGCTAATCGGTCTAAATGCAGCGATAGAGGGCTCGCCTTGCCCTTTAGGAAGTAGGGCAATGTGGGCACAATTTAAGTCGACAAAACCATCCATCCTACAAAACCACAGGTCCTGAATAGCCGCAATCAAATCATCTGTGATTATTTCCCAACAAGATTTGTAGAAAATCCCTATGAAACCATCAGGGCCCAGAGCCTTATCCGAAGGTAGGTGCTTAATAACATCGTGGATCTCATCCTCAAGGAAGGGCGATTCTAACTCCTGCAAATCGGCATGCTGGAAATGGAGCACATCCCAAGCCAGGGTGTGTGACCTGTCCTTTCTCGAGTCAAGTATGTCCCTGAAGTGTGAGTAAACGGCATCCTCGATGTCGTTGGCCTCGGACAACACACCTCGATCCGTGTGCAAATGTGAGATCCTGTTACGACCCTGGACCGCGGAGACCATAGCGTGGAAAAACTTTATATTAGCATCTCCTTCATTAATGAATTTCGCTCTAGATTGCTGTCTTCTCCTCAATCTTTCCACCGCGGAGAGGCCTAGAGCCCTGGTCTTCAGAGCTTTGTACAAGCCTGACTCAGAAAGAGACCACTCTCTAACCTCCATTGCTTTGTCGAGCCTAAAGATAACCTCTGTTACAATGGCCACCTGAAGCCTTACCGGCCCAATTAGATTCCTGCTCCAAAGTTTGAGAGCCTTGGCCGTTCTGTTTAGCTTGGACGAAAGACGACGGAGTGCCCCAAGAGGATGATCACTGGTCTCCCAGGCGGTCTTGACAACTTCGAGAAACCCTGGCAACCTAGGCCAAAAACTCTCAAAGCCGAAACCACGGTATCTGTTGGTAGGCACACTGGAGACGAGCAATAGAGGAGAGTGATCCGAGATTGACGACGAGAGCGGCCGGAGCTCCCTAGCAGGGAAGAGAGCCTCCCACTCAATGGTTGCAAAACATCGGTCTATTCTCGTCATAGTCACATTGTTTCCATGGCAGTTTCCTCTCCAAGTGAACCTCTTCCCCCTAAGATTTATCTCCCTTACCTCAATTGCATCAAGCGCCATGTTGAATTCCCTCATAAGTGCGCCGTTTAGATTCAAACCCGAGCTTTTCTCCTGCGGTGCTCTAATCATATTGAAATCCCCGAGAACCAGCCACGCCTGGCTAACGCAACCTTTCAAACGGCGGAGGTCAAGGAGGAACCTTCTCTTTTCGACCACTGCTTGAGGCCCATAGACCCCTGTCTATGACCACACGTCCTGACCCTGAGAAAGATGTACATCACAGGTAAGAGTGAACTCCGAAAATCTTACATTAACCATCCTGAAAGAACTATCCGCTATTGCCAAGATGATTCCCCCTCGGGTTCCTTTTGCCGGCAGAAAACAGTAATTCTGGACAAAACGTGGTCCAATACTTTCCCTGATAATGGCGTCATCAACTAGTGCAAGTTTAGTCTCCTGCAAACAAACAAACATCGCCCTGCTCTCTTGGACGAACAGACGCACCGCGTCTCGCCGGGCTGGAGAATTTAGCCCCCTGACATTCCAATTTAACAGTCGGAGGCTAATCATAACAAAACAAAGCACCTACGACAAGAAAATTACCAAATAGATAGCAACCAACGAACAGGGTTCTCGACACAATAGACGACACCATAATGTAGCAACACCGCACATGACGCACAAGAGCGAACTGCTTAGACACAGAGGACACAGCCCCGGGACTACCACAGGGACTAGTTTGCAAGGATAAGTTACCAAAATAAAGCATAAGAGAAGGCTTGACACCCTCCAAAGACCCTAACGGGGTAGCGGTCACGCTGCCTGCACGGCCCAGTCGGCCACCCCCAGCTCTTCAGCAAGGTTGACCCCCCCGTTCAAACCGGCCAAGTCTTGTATCGCGGCCAGCGCATCATCATCCATGTTATTGAAGAAGGACTTGTAAAGACAGAAGGTGTCGGCGTTCCAAACTTGATCCACGCCCATCACCCCCAACTTGGTGGCAAGGACCTGCTGTGCCTTTGCCGTAGCTGAGAGCTGGGCAGAATTGGATTTCTTTGCCAACCGGAAGCTTCTTCTTGGAGAGGGTTGAAGACCTGCAGCAGGTTGTTTCAGCAGAGGCGGGGGCAGCGCACGCACAACTTCAGAAAAAAGTTTCTTCAGCGGTGTAGGCGAGCGAACACTCAAGACCTCCTGGACCACTTGGGACGGCAGTGTGTCCCGGGCCTGAACCAACAATGGCTGATCCAAGACGACATCCTGAGCAGCCGGAGAGGAATGGAGGACCTGCGACACAGAGGCAGCATATTCAATTTCCATCGGGTCTTTCCTGTCGACATAACGAGCAACATCGCCGGACTGATCCTGAAACAGCGGTGGAGAACAAAGGAGCAGGGCTGGGTCAGCCTGAGCCACCTGTACCTTCGTCGCAGAGTCCCCGGCGGCCGCGGCGCTGCCAGGGGGAGGAACCCCAGTCGCCTGGCTCACACAGCCGACGACAGCTGGAAGACCGCCACAGTGCAGAACATGAGCGCCGACGGCGCGACGCCGACCGGCACCTGGGTGGTTGGACTGGCGTCTAGAAGTTGAAGAGGAGGTTCCGTTTGTCCCCGGGGCCGCCGGCGGCCGGACATCCCACTTGGATGGTCGGCGACCCCCAGCGTGCGGAGGAGGCGGCGGCGACGGCGTCATGTCATCATCATCCTCTCCCGGACCCTGCCCAAGCCTTGCATGGACCGGCGCCTTCTGGCCAGGCGGTCCATTTTGGACATCACCAAATATGTTATGTGTTGGACTGCTTGTTGATGGGGCTGGAACCTATTGTGAGCCTGTAGGTCATGATATTTGGTGTGCTAAGAGATAATTAGTTGTGTGTACGTCCTATTATGGAGGGTGGCTATGCTGTTAGAGCATGCCCATCAGGCCCCTCATCTGGCTCTGTATCAATTTGCGCGCGTGGCAAATTCAAATTCCGCAGCAGCTTGCTGGAGCATGCGCACGCTGTGCGGGCTGATACAGGGTGTTGATTGGGGGTCTCTTGGCCATGCTCTTATGTGTTATGTTATGAACCTCCGAGCTGATTAATGAGCTGTGAACCTGAACCACTGTTCTGTTGTATCCTGCTATGTTGCATCAATAATGTTATTGCTGGCCTTTTTATTGCTGATGTTGTGATGATAATTGTGATGTTGTGTACACATCTTCTTTCCTGACTTCTCCTGACCGCTGCAATACAATGGGTGTTTTCATTTGGTCATCAGTGTTGAAATTGGTGCGTTGTTATCCGTCATTTTATTGTAGATATGCAAGGTTCATTTCTTCTGTTGACGTAGCAAATTTACACAGAGGAGATCAGCTTGCAAGCGTAACTAAAATGAACGGATATTTCAAGTGTGTTTAGCAATTTTCCTGCTAGAATCTCTTAAGAAGACAGCTCGATGAACTGTTCAGACGATAGTGATCAGAAGGGTGCAAAACTGGTCAAACTATTGGACAATGAAGCTACCTAATGCGCATGGGCAACCTGGCAGTAACGCTACCTCAAAAGCACAACGCGCAAAGAAACGGAGCCTAAAACAAAGAAGCTAGACAAACATGGTGAATAGCATATGTTAAGCTCATTAAAACTTCGTAAAATACAACACACGGAAAAGTAAAAAGAAAAGAAAAAGAAGCGAGCCAATGTCTCGATCTTTCAATGAGTATGGATGGTGGAATGGATTATATACCACCATTCACCCATTGTGACTTTTTAATAATAAATATACTGCTAGGCACCAGATCAGTTGTTATATTTATTTTTAAAAAAAAATAAACTGTTTTGAATCCTACAAACCTCAATGTGATTTTTTATGGGGAAAAAACTGTTTCATAAACACCTGAGAATTCCTACAATCCAAACAAGACAAGTGCAAGGTAGTCAATCACGAGCTTGCGCATCTATTACTCCAGTGTTTAGGCCCCATTGGACAATAAAAGGAGAGGGCAGATTATATTATGTATTACATTCTGGAGGTGATAACTTTGTTGATCACTTGATTGGAGGGGGGTGAAATGAGGATCAGAAGCATTTGGTTTGGATTCTGCTCTGGGTCTGCAGCACACGGAACCGAAAGAATCAATTGCATCATCTGGGGTCGGATTGGGATGGAAACTAACCTACAATGAAAATTCCCTACACAAAATTGAGCTGTCACTTGTCAACAAGATGTGACACGAATATCAGGGCAGTGTACACTGGAGTTCATGGACTAGATGAGGAAATTATCCATCATGTGGTTGATCACATCCGCACCGTCCGAGTTTAGCCAGTAGCTCTTCACCTGACGTTGATTGGAGTAAAGGTAAGTATGACCAGAAATTCAGAATGTTAGTAATTTTCCATTTGACTATTCTACTATGCAACAATGAATTGGAAAACACTGCCAATCCAAAAAAAATAGAGAAAAACCATGAGACACTTAAGTCTAAATTAACATAGCGATACCTGCTTCAAGAATAAAAAATAATAATAAATT
Organism: Raddia distichophylla; assembly: GCA_005191435.1. Classification (NCBI taxonomy): domain Eukaryota; kingdom Viridiplantae; phylum Streptophyta; class Magnoliopsida; order Poales; family Poaceae; genus Raddia; species Raddia distichophylla. Next base: position 2,048,871 of record SPJY01012519.1, read on the forward strand.
CCCAGGATTTATCTTTAGAACAGCAACTTCAAATTTTCATTGATAATCCCAGAATTAAGACATCTTTAGTAATATTGATGATGGCAAGAATTTAATATATAGAAACGACTAACCAAATTTATTTATTAAGATTGTAGATTCAACTAAGTTAGTATAAGGGTTAAGGGTATATCTTTAAGCAATAGGAGTAAGTTATAATAGTGTCTTTTCTGTTCGCTTCTTTTTGCCCCATCCTTGTTGAAGATATAAAAATGTGGTAATCAATACTACCACATTATAGGATCACAATTTGGGCTCATAAAATTGACCACTCCATGCTAGTTCTTTTTGGTATGGCTATATCAGGGAAAATTCAAGAGACAGTAGATAAAACCCACAAAACACAAACACCAGTTAATAGTATCTACACCCCCAGCTTAGAAGATTAGTTCAGATGTCACTAGATGAAAGCAGAACTTCACCCAGAATACACAGTTCACAAAACAAAATCACACCTGGATGGTATTGTGTGCAACCAATCTTTGACTACTTTTTTGGAAGCTCACATCAACACGCTCCCACGGTACTTGTGTAAGGCCTCTTATCATCACCTCTGCACATAGATGGGATTGTTGTCAGCTATTGATAAACAATTGATTTTGTCAATTTAGCTTTAAATTGGACGGGCAGGAAATTGGCAAACACATAAAAATCATCCCTCATATCAGTAAACTTACACTAAAATGGCTGGACAAATCCGAGAAAGGGCGATTTTAAACAATTTAATCAAGAAGAAACCCAGAACTACAAGGTACTTCAGACATGGGGGAAAAATCCAATGATAAAACAGCTCTTTTTACTCCTTATTTTATAAATAGGGAGACAACATACCTTCTGGGTCATGCATGTCAGCATGAACTTCTGATTCATTATTGTCTGTAACTCCTTTATCAACATGGACAATATGAGGATACTTCTCATCACGAACAAGAAGTCGAAGCTGCAGAAGGTGTTGAAGAAAGAGAAAATAAATCAGTATGTTTCTTTACAAACAAGAAGTATTACTAACACATACTTTTGGTAACTCATGTTGACGCCGAATAGATGATGTTCTCCACCCAACCATATCTTGTCAGCTAGTTAAGTGAATATCTTGTCAGAAGAAAGAAGTGTAATTAAGAATAAATAATGAATACAGACATGTAAATTAGGCAGTTAAAGGATACGGTCAAAATTCGCATTAGCATATGCCACACGTCTTTTAAAGGAGCGCAGCGCTGATCTGCACAACAGAACATATTGCGTTTAGACATGATGCCCTAATGTCATTTGGAACTACTTTCAACAACTGAAAAAACCCAAACAGAATGAATTTATTTTCTACATAATTGCATTCAAAGTAGAGATATACAGAAAATAACCTGAATTTTATATCATCACAGTCATCAACCATTCGAAGGAGGAGTGGACGCCTGCCATTATCATTGTCTGTAAGGAATAAATGCTTTCCGGTTCTCCCAACAATCAGATGTGCAGTTTCTGATGCTCTTCGTTCCAGGAAAGGCAGGCCACATAAAAAAGGGAGCTGGTGGAAGAATCTGAACATGAGACTAACATTACTGAAGCATTTGGATATTCTTGTTCTACTTCAACTGAAATCAAAGTCCTCACATTACATATTCAGATATGCACCATAGAATAATAAAATTAGAGTAAAATGCACCGAAGGTCTATTAACTTGTAGCGTGGTGTTATTTAAGTCCATCATCTTTCAAACTGCAGTTTTAGGTCCATTAACTCTTTAAGTTGTTTACTGCAGGCCCGTACCCCTTCGTTTTGTGTTTAGATCTGACGTGGCATGGACACCACGATTTAAATTGTTTACTGCAGGTCCATTAACTCTTTAAGTTGTTTACTACAGGTCCATTAACTCTTTAAATTGTTTACTGCAGGTCCATTAACTTTTTAAGTTGTCCATGCCACGTCGGATCTAAACACAAAACGAAAGGGTACAGGCTTGCAGTAAACAACTTAAAGAGTTAATGGATCCAAAACTGCAGTTTGAAAGTTGATGGACCTAAATGACACCACGCCATAAGTTAACGGACCTCCGGTGCATTTAACTCATAAAATTAATAGAAGTAACATAAGTAAAAACCATATATTATCTCTATGAAGTTGTATGAGTCATTGACTGCTTTCAGAAATTCCTGTCTCCATATAAGTTTGTCATAGCTTGAGGTTGGAACTCAAATGTATCACTCCAATAATTACGTTAAGTAATGGTTGTAGTGAATCAAGTGTGGCAATTAATCCTTTCCTCTAATGATAACTTAAGCGGGTAGCCATGTGAAATTAACTGGCAAAAGAGATAGTTGAATGATCTATCAACAGTTTATAAAACAGAGAGATCAATCTTACCTGTTTGTTTCCACTTGAGCCCAGATGCGGTGATGCAAAGGTTATAAAATTCATAGGTTTCAAGCCGGCAATGAGACCCTCCAAGCGCTCACCTTCATCTGTACTCTTCTCAGCAGAAGATAAAGTTTTGGTATTAGGTTTGTAAAGTCTTCCTGCTGCGTATCTGGCAACGAGACCACCTAGAGAGTGCGCCACAAATGAGATCTTCTTCACACCTCTTCTTTGTTCTACAACTGATAGAACCTACAATAGTTCAGTTAGGTTCCAATATGAAGTGATGTTGAAGGCACATGGCTTCCAAACATTAAAACTCCTAAGAACATCAATGTAGATCAAGCCTTAGATTTATATCAGATGGTAGTCATGAATCTCACAGGGTTAAGTTTGGTGTGGAACAACTCTATCATGTTTATCACCTTACATTTTGACCTAATAGCCAACATTAGTTTATGGTCAATCTGTTTAAAAAGTAATGTCATCCACTGGAGACAAACTAAGACAAAACAAAGTCTGTTTCAACAAATCTTGTAAACAACAAAAAGAAATCAATTATACCATGGATGAAAAATGTGGTTATTTAACTTTAAAAGGAACACATACAACAAAAAGCTTTCAAACAGTGGACAGTATTTGGTCAATACAAAAAGTACCTCATCCGCTAACCTTTCGCCCATCAAGTCAACCCCATCAAATGTCTGGGTAGCAGAGTTGCATTGACTCCCTGCATGAAAAGGAGCAGTTGAAGGAAAACAAGAACAGTAGGTGACTGTATCTATCGATTTTATCTGCCTGATTTTTGTATGCAAAATGATATCCATGCCTGCAAAATTTATTTAAATTTAGTCCAATAATTTCAAGCATAATGAAACTATTTAGCACCTAGTCAAGTCAACTAAGAATTCTAAAATTCATATAGCTAGTCTGGATGATGCAGGGTATACAAAAGAAGATACAACTTGCATAATATTTGACATGGAACTGGGTTATGACACAACCGCATAAAAGCATCTAACAAGTTGCGAGCCACAACTACATAAAATAGAAGCAAGCAAATAATAGCATTGGCTTGGCCTGATGCAGCCTTTGTCATATCAGTCTTTAGAACTGTTCTTTATGGTGGTCTTTGGTGAATACTGTTACTTAATCTCCATTCCAAATTGTATTGCCAATGTAAATCACTGTCTTCCAACAGATTTGTCATGAGCTTGTGTTCACTTTGATTGGTGGTTCCATTCACTGTTTTATCTAAATATGTTTCATGTTTCTCTCAAACAGAAAGCATGCAACAAATAGGATGAGAAATTGAAAACTACCTAATCTCTCATGCTACTTGAAAATCATTTCCATATTGCCAAAAGAACTTAACCGTAGCTCCAAGCATTTCTTTAGCACCAATCTAGAATCTAGTATCAACGCATTACCTAATAAAAAAATTAAGTTTTAGTCATGAAAACTTGATTTTCTTCCATGAAGGAGGCATACGCCAATACTCCACAATATCCTCCAAAAGGCATGTGCAGAGTAGCAAAGGTGCTAGCATATAATGAAAATATCTTATTTAGCACTATAATTCACAACACAGAGAGCTAGCAAGGTTCTCACGGTGCACGATCACTTTGTCTGGCATCCGCCTCACGAACTGCTCCGCCGCAAACTTCCAGTCGTCCGCACTGTAAAACAATCGATCAAATTCAGCCGCTGCGAAACCAATACCCGCAAGCTGCAGGAGCGGACGGCAACGACGATTAAAACAAGGCAACAGTGTGCGCGGATCCACCTCCCCACGAGGCCATTGACCATGACGACGAGGTGCTCGGGGAATCCCCCGCCCTGCGCCACCTCCGCGTCGGCCTGGGCGCTCCACACGTCCTCCCCTCCGCCGCGCGCCGGCTCCTCCTCCACCTCCACCTCCGGCCGCTTCCCCTTCGCTTCCTTCACCGCCGCCGCCGCGGCCGACGGCGCTGGGCGGAAGCAGCTAATCCAGCGCCCGCTGCTGCCCCTCGCCGTGGGCGGGGAGCGGAGCGCCAGGCGGAGCCGCGTGACGGCGCGTGGCCAGCGGGACTGGGCCCCGGGGGGTGGAGTGGTGGCGCGGCCCATCGAGGCGGCGTCGGCGGCGATCATCCGGCGAGGAGGCACGGCGGGTGGGGTCGGCCTGGCAACCCAGATGCGGCAGTGAGAGGTTGCTTCGGAGACCAAGGTGGGGCTGAGAGAACGTGGAGCTGCTGTGATGAGGAGGGAGAAGCTTCGGGCTTCGGGGCGAGCAGCCGAGCAGGGAAGATGACAATAATGATTGTACCGTGCAATGACGGCGACGAAAGGGCAAAACAAAAAAGCTTCAAAATAAAATAAAAAATTGCATGGACGTCATTGGGCCATTGGCTGCAGGGAGTTACTATCTCCTCGTAAATATCCTAAGTTACGTATACACAAACAAAAAAGCATTGACATAGTTTACAAAATCATCATTTATTTATAAAACTCACTAAAAATTGGTGAAAGTACTTTTTGAGATGAATGTATGTAGGAGTATGAAACTTTTGTTTTCATGCGTTCAACCTAAATAGTTTCAAAGATGTTTATAATTCAATTTTAGAAATCTGATTTGCGCATACTTCAAAAGATACGTATTTATGACCGAAGGGAGTAAGATTTTCTTAATAACTAGAAATTCTAATATTTTACATTATTTGTTGCCTCGATTTATGTTTAGCAATCTAACTAGGAAAATTGATGATATGACCCAAAGTTAAGGGATGTGTAATGGTGGCAACAAATGTTGGTTCTAAACCAAATTTCATGATGTGAATAGTAAAATTTGGAGCAAGGGTAGAATAGGGCCAGCATTGAGCATGCTCTAAGGTACAATCACTTATCTTGGCAGCGATGTGCTCCAAAATTGATGAAATATGCTCCTTTTAAATATTTTAGCAAGTTTTGCAACGTCTCCGACGATAAATGACCTACATACTCCTCTAGCACCACGTTTACAACATTGCTCGCTCAAATAGTTCAAGATTTGTAAACAACATTTTTGACAATTTGAGGTTGCTGGTTGTCGGACTCCGCCTTAAGACAAAATTTTCTGTTGGTCATACTTCTCCATAAGACAAAGAGAAAATTCAAGAAAAAAGTGCTTTCTGAAAATAAAAAAGTACCAGTTTGGTCTCTCAACTATGCGCGCAGTACCAAATTGGTCCCTAAACCCAAATACCAGGCTTGACTGGTTACGGAAACTGGGCTTGATTGGTCCTTTGACTCATCAACTAAGTGGTTTTGAGGAGGTTTCACAGACATGGCCAATTTTTGTTGATGTGGCAGCCACCTCACCTTCCTCTCTCTCATCACCCTCCCTCTCCCTAAAATATCTCTCTTTTAGGGTGTGCCCGGGACGGCTTATTAGAGTTGCGCCGATGCCGGCCATTGGACCGTAGCCGTCTTCACCTCCCGACCAACGCGACCACCTTCTTCCCCACCAACACTGGCCACCTTCCACCCCAAAAGTGTGACCTTCACCCCAATTGCGGCAACTCGAATGCGTCGGGTCCGCAGCAGCTTAGGGAGGACGAACGTAGCGGACTGAGGAAGGTGGTGGTGGGATTGGGAAGGGTAGCGGCGAGCACGGCGACGGCGCATCAGCAGCAAGCTCGGGGAGGATAGCGGTGCGTCGACGGGATCCACGACGAGGAGCTTAGGATGAGGAAGACGACGCTGGGATTCACATCGAGGGAGGAGGACAATGCTGATAGCGAAGATCACGATAGAGAAAGGCGGTGTCGGGGTTGGGGGAGGAGGGCGGTGCAAGCGGTGGAGAGCACGGGGGAGAAGGACGAGGAGAGCGGCAATGGGATCCACGCAAGGGAGGACGAGGAGGGTGGCGTCGAGATCCACGTCGAGGGAAGAGGGCAACGCCAGCAGCGGGAGCACAGGGGAGGAAGGTAATGACTGCGTCGGGGGAGAAGGGCGAACCCAGTGGTGGAGAGCACGAGGAAGGACGAGGAGGGCAGCATAGAGATCCACGTCAGGGGAGGATGAGGAGGGCAGTGCCGGGATCTATGTCAAGTGAGGAGGGCAGCGCCCACAGAGGAGAGCACGAGAGAGGAGGGCGGTGCTAATAGCGGAAAGCATGGGGGAGGAGGAGCAATGCTGGGATCCATGTCGGGGGAGGATGAGGAGGGCGGCCTGGGATCCACGTCGAGAGAGGGCAGCGCCGGCGGTGGAGAGCATAGGGAAGGAGGGCGATGCCAGCGTCAGTGGGAAAGGAGGTTGGCGACGGTGTCGGTCTGAGAAGGGAATAGAGGAGAGAGATTTTAGAGAGGAGAGTGAGAGATGAGATTTTAGTATCCTATCTCCGCCACTGGCACGACTCATCGAGGAAACCATTAGTAGTCCATATTATCCTTCGGGAAAACATCGGCAATGTCCCGTGTGTCCTCAAACTCCTGTCTTGCTTGTTGGAACAAACAACACTTGTAAAAAGCGAGTTAGCATATGACTGCTAGCAAGACTTTGCTAGAAAGGGCCAAGTTGAGGCTATCCTAGGAAAGTTGATGGTTTAGTTGCATAAAGAATTTTACTGAACAGTATAAGAGCATTTACAAGAACTTAGATATAGACAACATATTATCATCATTAACTAATCTGAACAACGGTGATCCTCAAAGCCTCGACCTAGGATCACAATATCCATTTCTCAACAACCAAGCTCGTCTAGCGGTGGATCACAGTCGAAACAATCTTACCCATGTCCATTTAATTAAGGTGAAGCTACATTGTGAAAGGACAGCAAGTCTCTCTTTAACCGGGAGCACAACCATTCGAATGGTTTTACAATCTGCAAAAGGTGGTACGTTGTACCCACAATATACAATACTCCCTCATTGAGGAATATCATAATCCATCCTTCTGGAAGACTAACCTCAGTATCATTGCTCTGCCGCCGCCATTGCGACTCGCGACCGGCTCCACCCCCTTCGTCACTCGCTGCATCCTCCGACCATCACGTAACCTCAGACCACTGCAGCGGTGTCCTCGTCCTTCGTCCGTCGCTCCGCCTCCGCCACCACTTGCCACATGTTCCTCGTCTACCGTCCCACCACAGCTCGGCCTCAGCCACTGTTGCTCGCTGCTCACCGGGGAAGTAACAAAGAGTAAGGAGAGGAAGAAGGAAGAAGAAGATGAGGGCATCGGAGTCATTTCGTAGTGGAAAAAGGGCAAAAGTGATTTTATGTGCCCAAAATGGCAATGAAACAAGAGACTGATTAGGGAAGCGACAATTACGTGAATCCTATTTACGCCCAGTTCTGTATAGCTTATCTTATTTGGCTTATTTACTTTTCTAGCTTATCTCCTAACTTTGAGAGATTTTCGAGGTGGATTTGAAAATCGGGTCTCCATTGTTAGACTTGTTTTTAGACCTCACTTCAAGATAGAAAAAAGTCGAATTGACACAACTAAATTATTTATATTTTAAACATAAATACATAAATTAGAGAAATCAAATAAATTGTACATACTCTGGTCTTAGGCCCTGTTTGTTTGAGCTGCAGCTTCTCTAAAAGCTGCTTCTGGAAAAAGCCACAAAAAACTAGCTTCTGGGAAAAGCTCAAATCATAGTACAAATTGGGCTTTTGGTGGCTTTTGGCTTCTTTGAAGTGGGTTCCAAAAGCTGGCTGTTTGTTTGAGCTTTTGGCTTCTGGTGGCTTTTGGCTGGCTAGAAGCTGAAACAAACAGGGCCTTAAGAACTAAATAGTGGTATTTCAATGAAGCTCACTTTGCTACTTTTTGGAAGTGAAGAAACCTTCACTCAGATGCAGCCGTGCAAATCGGCTGCCAGGTTCTGAGCAGAGACTAGAAAATCATCTAGCCACAGAATTGGGTTCTCCTGGTGAGAGGAAGATCCCAACCTGGCCAGCTTGTTTGCCATAGAATTGCAATTTCAAGAGTAGAACGTCACTTGCACTTGGTTGAAACTCAAAATCATTCTGGTCATTATCTCTTCAAAAATCACAACATCATGCCCTCTATACTCATCCTCCACCGTCAAGGCAAGATTCTTCGCATCGGTTTCGAGGATCATTCTGTCGGTATAATAAATACCGGGGTATAAAGAGTCCGAAGGAAGACAAGGCGAGGGCCCCACACGTCAGGCGGGCGACCAGGCCCCAGCGTGTGGGCGAGCCCCTCAGAAGCAAGGCGAGGGCCCCACGCGTCAGGCGGGCGACCAGACCCCAGCGTGTGGGCGAGCTCCTCAGAAGCAAGGCGAGGGCCCCACGCGTCAGGCGGGCGACCAGACCCCAGCGTGTGGGCGAGCCCCTCAGAAGCAAGGCGAGGGCCCCACGCGTCAGGCGGGCGACCAGACCCCAGCGTGTGGGCGAGCTCCTCAGAAGCAAGGCGAGGGCCCCACGCGTCAGGCGGGCGACCAGACCCCAGCGTGTGGGCGAGCCCCTCAGAAGCAAGGCGAGGGCCCCACGCGTCAGGCGGGCGACCAGACCCCAGCGTGTGGGCGAGCTCCTCAGAAGCAAGGCGAGGGCCCCACGCGTCAGGCGGGCGACCAAACCCCAGCGTGTGGGCGAGCCCCCCGGCGAGCGCGAGAGGTTCCTCACTGTCAGGTGGGGCCCGCGCAGCAGGAAGCGTGATCCACATCGAGGGAGAAGGACAATGCTGATAGCGAAGAACATGATAGAGAAAGGCGGTGTCGGGGTCGGGGGAGGAGGGCGGCGCAAGCGGTGGAGAGCATAGGGGAGAAGGACGAGGAGAGCGGCACCGGGATCCACGCAAGGGAGGATGAGGATCCATATTATCCTCCGGGAAAACATCGGTGATGTCCCATGTGTCCTCAAACTCCTGTCCTACTTGTTGGAATGAACAACACTTATAAAAAGCAAGGTAGCATATGACTGCTAGCAAGACTTTCCTAGAAAGGGCCAAGTTGAGGCTATCCTAGGAAAGTTGATGGTTTAGTTGCATAAAGAATTTTACTGAACAGTATAAGAGCATTTACAAGAACTTAGATATAGACAACATATTATCATCATTAACTAATCTGAACAACGGTGATCCTCAAAGCCTCGACCTAGGATCACAATATCCATTTCTCAACAACCAAGCTCGTCTAGCAGTGGATCACAGTCGAATCGATCTTACCCATGTCCATTTAATTAAGGTGAAGCTACGTTGTGAAAGGCCAGCAAGTTGCTCTTTAACTGGGAGCACAACCATTCAAATGGTTTAACACTGCAAAATGTGGTACGTTGTACCCACAAGATACAATACTCCCCCATTGAGGAATATCATAATCCATTCTTCTGGAAGACTAACCTCAGTATCATTGCTCCGCCGCCGCCATTGCGACTCGCGACCGGCTTCACCCCCTTCGTAACTCACCGCATCCTCCGATCGTCGTGTGACCTCAGACCGCTGCCGCGGTGTCCTCGTCCTTTGTCCGTCGCTCCTCCTCCGCCACCACTTGCCACATGCTCCTCCTCCACCGTCCCACCGCCGCTCGACCTCCGCCACTGTTGCTCGCTTCTCACCGAAGAAGTAACAAAGAGTAAGGAGAGGAAGAAGGAAGAAGATGAGGGCACTGGAGTCATTTCGCAATGGGAAAAAGGGCAAAAGTGATTTTATGTGCCCAAAATGTCAATGAAACAAGAGACTGATCAGGGAAGCGACAATTACGTGAATTCCATTTACGTCTAGTTTTGTATAGCTTATCTTATTTGACTTATTTATTTATCTAGCTTATCTCCTAACTTTGAGAGCTTTTCGAGGTGGATTTGAGAGTCGGGTCTCCATTATTGGACTTGTTTTTTTAGACCTGTCTTCAAGATAGAAAAAAGTTGAATTAACAAAACTAAATTATTTATATTTTAAACATAAATACACAAATAATTAGATAAATCAAATAAATTGTACATACACTGGTCTTAAGAACTAAATAGTGGTATTTCAATGAAGCCAACTTTGTTTTTTTAGGGAGTGAAGAAACCTTCACTCATATGCATCCGTGCAAATCGACTGCCAGGTCCTGAGCAGAGACTAGAAAATCATCCAACCACACAATTGGGTTCTCCTAGTGAGAAGAAGAGCCCAACCTGCTGTTGACACCCAAATTTGGCAAGGAAATCGGATATTATAAATAGGCCAATGCCATCGGAATTATTGGGCTGCATCAGAATATGGGCTTAATTATCAAAAGAAAGAGGTGTGTAAAAGGTGATTCCGATAGTTGCAGGACTCTGGGAGAATTACGAAGCTTCTATCGGAAGGTGTCTTCGACGGCTTAATTGCGATAAATTAGCTTGTGTCTGTTTCGGTTTTGTAACACTATAAATAGGGTCCTAGGTTTCATGTAAAGGATATACGACATACACAAAACACAACTACTCTTTTCGAATCCGATCGACTTCGTCGAAAGGCTTCAACTCGCAGGTAGAGCTATCTCGATGAAATAATCGATTCTCTTCTTGTAACCCGTATGCATGGCTGTATCGCTTTGATCTCATGTATACAAAGCATGTTAGACTGTCTCGGTTTTACTGATCTTTAACATGTCCTCGCATGTTACACTGTCTCGTTCAATCGATCTGTAATATGTATTTACCCTGCAATGCCAATTGTCAATTATCTTATATGCTTTTCCTGAATCCGATATATGCAACTGCCTCGTTTGATCGATCTTGCGTATACTTGTTTTAGGGTTTTGCATGTTTAGATTATTTGCTGATTAGAATTGTATTTACCCGTATTGGCTCTGTTAACCTTTAATTTATTTATAAGTTTATACCTAGATTTAGATCTGAATACTGTCTTGACTTGACCAATCTATGTAATCTGTTCCCCGGTTTAATCTGATGAATTGATTTAAATATTTATGACTAATTTTATCTATAAAATAACAAAAAGAGATGAAAGAAATTCATGTTTAAATGTTCATTCATGTTTATTGCTCTATCGGACATTAAGCCGATAGAATTATAATCGGATTCCTTAAAACCGATTCTTAAAAACCTGATCTGGCTGTTTCTTAAAGCCGATTAGGTCTATATCACTAACAGTTTATTCTTTGTCAATTCATAAGTCAAATTGATTGGCAAGTTTGGTAATCGTGGTTGCGACACAAACACAAATTTGACGCTTCCGTGGTGTGTTTGCGAAATATCAATTTTCGTGTCAACACCTGCCTAGCTTGTCCACCATAGAATTGCAATTTCGAGAGCAGAACGTCACTTGCACTTGGTTGAAACTGAAAATCATTTTGGTCCTTATCTCTTCAACAATCACAGCATCATACCCTCTACTCATCCTCCACTGTCAAGGCAAGATTCTTCGCATCAGTTTCGAGGACTACTATGTTTAAACCCACATCTTGAGCCGCTTGGGGACCCATAAGGCAAGCCATAGCTTCAACTTGAGAGGCACTACAAATATTTTACAGGTGACCAACAACCATAAACAAAGATTGACCATGCTCATCTCTAGCCGCAACAACCATTCCACCAGAGTGATTTTTAGCCATGAAAGTTGCATCCGTGTTGATTTTGACACAGCCTTCATTTGAAGGCTTCCATCACATTTCCGACGTCTTAACCTTACTGCCAGAACATCATATCTAAGACTTTCGCAGTCTGCACATTTCTTAGCAGTAGTATGCATCACCTGACCAAAAGACATGCTCATGTTCCCTTGAGACTTACAATTTCTGACAAACCACCCTACCGACAAGGCCACAACAATACACATATATATGTGACTTGAGGTCCAAGTACCAAGTTCAACACCTCTTCAAGGCAGTGTAATCTCAGTTTCCACTTTGTTGAGGGAGTGTAATCTCAATTTCCTCCGAGGCAGTCTGCACCTGTTGTTGTGAGGTCTTGGCTATGTGGGGCCTATATGTCCGTGACACGGCTGTCCTGCGGTGCGGAGTCTGCTGTCTGCCTGTGCGTTTCGGAGTCGATGCCGAGGACAGCAACCAGCCAGCGTGCCACACCATACAAGCCAGGAAGCCGAAGCCCGAAGGAGGAAGAAGCGGCGGCGGCGAGGTGAGAACGAATTGCCGAGGAAAGGAAGGGGAGAGCGCTGCGCAGGCTCACGCGCTCTGTCGTAGTGTCGTTTCGCCTCGCCGATCGGGGGAGGAAGCCTCGAGAAGGTTCGAGGAAGAAGGCTAGTGGGGGGGACGGGCGCGTGCGCAGGCGTGGGCGGGATGGGGAGGGACGAGCTGCTGCGGCGGAGCCTCGTGGCCCTGGCGGCGGCCGTGGTGGTGACGGGGGTGGCGACGGCGTCGCTGCGGAAGGCGGCGGCCACGTACGGGTTCGGCATCCTTGCCGTCGCCGGCGTGCTGCTCCCCGACTGGGAGTTCTTCGACCGAGACTTCTCCCAGTGGCTCACCCCCATGCCCGCCTCCCGCCGCACGGCCGCCGCCGCCGCCGCCGAGCGCGAGCACGACGTCTGGAAGTAAGCCCTGCTACCTCCCTCTCCTGTTGTTCGATCTTCAGTTTGATACTATGGTCTGCCTGCGAATTGGAATAAGCGTTCTTGGCTGCGGGGTGACATTTCTTGCGGCGAATTTGCTTGATTTGTGCTACCAGAAGGGGGGCAAATATTGCCCCTTTTCAGATTTTTTTTTTTTAACGGCCGCTTCGAATTCAGAGATAAAATTTTGGTGCGTTATTGTTTGCGCCAGCGACATTGGGTTTTGGACACGCTAGAGCAAAGTTTCTGTGATGTAGCTTGCGGTTTTGGTGTTCCCTAGGCTTGGAGGAAGTTCGAAACGATACTCCTTTATTGAGAGCCCTAATGTCGTAGCGGCTTCGTGAACAATAATTTGTGAGTACTCATAATTTGTCGTATAGCTTTGAATTCGTGAAGGAAATGGCAAAATGATCGTCCTTTTTTAATTATGATGGATTTTTCAGATGTGTTCTTGATCTGACTGGGTTTGAAGAGAAAGGAGATCAAGTGCTTTTTGATCTCTGCATAATTTACAAATCTAAACTTCTCACATTTTACGCATGATCTGAAATTCACAAGAACTTATGGGTGCAGAGGACGTAGTGTGTGATCGTGAAAAGAAAGGAAAAAAATTGCCTCAATTCTCTGCAGAAATATTGTCTCCCAGAAGGCCAGAAGCAATGCCATTTACGGTAGGGACACAGACACTGGCAACTCTTACTAGGTTTTAGTTGCAGAATTATAGGACAAGTGATGGAGTGTGGAAATAAATCGGAGTCCTCACAACAGTGGGGTCGTTGGTGCTTCCAATACTGGATTAGGAAGATTTGCCTGTATGTGTACACTTCCACATGTTTGTGTAGAGTTGTCCACATGTCCTAGTCTATATGAGGGTTTCTTTGCCTGGAAAAAAAAAAGATAAGTGAATTGATAGGCTGAATTGCACGTGGGTTCCCTGCTGGTGCTGGTGAGCTGGGGTCCTATGATTAGGATTTAGGGGGATTGCGGCAAAGAGCCAAAGACAATAGAAACTCTTAATTTAGCTAATATGAAGTATCAACTTTAAACTGCTTTTGGATTAGTTGCTGACATATGCAAGATGAATCTAATTCCTTGCCATAGTTTTCTCAATAAAGAATTTTACCTTAATGAGTGCATGCCTGAGTTCACTGGATTAGTTGTGTGCATTGTTTACTCTAGCTTGTTATTTTGATTCCACTTTTCATTAATCATTCAAACCTGCATGGTCTTACAGCATTATAGTGTTAGTATTCAGGAGAATTGAGGCTATAAAAAAGCTGTGATGTGGAATTTCAGTGTGCCTTTTAATTTTGGTTCAAGGCTAAAGTCGTTATAGTCAGTCTGCTTTATGTGTTAGTCCTGTCTTTGAACATCTGAAACGTGACTTAACAAAATGAATCAGTGCTGCCAGTTGTTAACATCAGTTGGTAACGGCTTTTAGTTAGCAGCCACTAATGAATAGACCAAACTTGTCCTAATCTTTAATACCACGAGAAACTTCAAACTTATAGAGTTCTCCCTTTTGAATCTCTGAAGGCTAAAGAATCTGGAAGCCATATTTTTATTTAGTGTTCTGTTGTTGACTAGAAGTACATGGTAAACAGGGCTTGCTATATAATAAACATCTCCTTAACAGATGTTACTCAATTTAGTTTCAAAAGTTTTGCTCTCAGCAGAAATAATAGGTTCTGCTTTATCCATGTCGTATGACACCCCATAGGCCCAGAATGCCTTGAACCTCTTCAAAATATCGCAATAACCTGTCTAAGATTGTAGCTTCTTTATAATGTCATTTAGCTCATGGAAATTTGTCAAATTTTCGGCATGGGTTGGCCTTACTTCCTGGTTGTGTTATACTCTAGAATTTTACTTCACTTGATTGTTGAGCTTTCATGTATTGTTTTCAAAAAAAAATTATTGAAGTCTCTATAGAATTAGTTGTGGCCTTGTGGGTGATAAGCCCATAATTCTATTCATCATCGGGCTAACTGCTAGCAACCTAACTGTGAATATCTAGTCTATTGATTTAATCGATTGTGAAACAATACATAGGCTATGCCATCTATTTGAATTTCACGCAATCTGGTGAGTTGCCAGACCACAACTAGAAAACTTGGTCTCACATTTTATTTGAAATCATGAAAAAAATGAATGTTTCTCTAGTGAAGTATGGTATGTGTAATTATAACCATAATGGCGAATGTATAATTTTGGATTGTTAAATACTTTTATACAGTTAGAATATTTTCACAATTTCACTATCCTTGTTCTTTTATCAGAAGCTATAACGTGCTACTAGAAACTTATATTGGCAAGTCCTAGTTTAGCTGCTCTTGATGTGCTTTTAAGTTTTGACTGACATTTTTTTTGTTCCTCCACCCCACAGATTTAGGCCATATCCACTCAGGATGGCTATGCTGACGACGATCTATGGTTTTGGCCTTTACAAGTGGTGGATGTACGTATCTAGCTAGTCAATCGAACTCATCCTTGACTTCCCGGCCAATTATATTTCCTGGTTGTACACTGCCAATAGAAAAATGACTAGTGGGGAACACCCAACGTAAGCTGATGTCTGTAACTAATGGGCTTTGCCCTGGGCAAATATCATTCTTAGTTCAAAGATGTTGTGTTTAGATTCCACTCTTTCTCCCTCTCACCCCTTCGGCTAGTCATTCATAATGCCTTCTCTTCCCCCTTTTCAAACTTGTTCGGCTTATGCATTCCCCCCTTTTTGTAAGCTTTGCACAGAATGGATATACGGGAAAATTATCCCCATGCCATTAAATTCATATACCGATTCCTATGTGAATATGACACGTGTGATCACCTGAGTCATTGAACGTGAGCCCGAGTGGCATGGGGGAAGTTGTAATCTCATGCTGCATCACAGATTCACAGTCAGTGTCAACGCCTTCACAGATTCACTCCAGTGAGTTGTGCTAAAGTTGTAATCGTTCTGAAGAAGAATACGGAACTCCATGTGGCGATGTTTACGCTTCTCTTCAATGGAAATGATAATGTGCTTATTCCCCGTGCTTCGCATGATCTCACTCATGTCTTGGTAAGGCCGAACTGTATGCTTCTGCGTCTGGAGTCTGGACGAATGGACTTATAGGAGAAGAGAGGTGGGAGGGCAGAGCAGCAGAGTAGGTGAGCCTTGAGGCGGCGATACCTCGCATCCAAGGTTCAGGAAATCGTTAATCTCTCTAACCGATGAACATTAACTGGCTTAATCTCCTCTCCTCTCACAAATAGAAGAGCTATTTGGCAGTGAAGAGCAAGTTGCACACAAGCCAAGCCATTGGTTCAAGATACCATTGTACCGAGGTTTTTAACCTGGGCCATCGCAGCCCACTACCCTGGGAAGGCGGTGGAATTTATTACTGTTCTGATTTTTTAATTCGAAATTAAAAAATAATTTTCCGTTTAAATTAATTAAAAAAATAGCCGCCGGCGCCGGACAGCCGGCTGTTTTTTATAAAACGCCGGGCAGACGGGCGCGTAATCAAAAAACGCCCGTCAAGTGAGCGTTATTTAAATAACGCCCGTCCAGAGGGTTCTTTATAAAAATTGCCCGTCCAGAGGGCGTTTTTTTGGTAACGCCGTCCAGGGGGCGTTTTATGGATAAAGCCCGTCCAGAGGGCTTTTTTTGGTGACTGGGCTTTTTTTTTAAAAAAAAAAGATTGAATTTAGGAAACTACACCGTAGGGACATGGTTTCCGCTATCGTACTAAGGCGAAATGCCGCTTCCGCCACACGGCACGGCTTCCGCCGTCCCAGGTGTATAAAGCCACGGTTTGATCCCTGTACCGCTCGAAGCAAATTAACACCGAAGTCTCCACTGTGTATTTATCAGAGTCTCTGATGTGGCTTGTTTTTTCTATAACAATTAGTTTTGTAGTTGTCTATATAAATACGTCACGTTGGCCTTCTTGCACCCGTAACTTCTGCTTAAATTTTAGTTTTTCAAAGATTTCATTTGGTTTTGAAAAGGGAAGTAAGATTAAGTGTGACACTTACGATTGTTCTTTCTCGGAGCACTCGACCATATGTACTAGTACTCTACTAGATCTATTTCGCTTCGAGACGGCTAGGAGTTGCCTACGAGCCACCAATCTTGAAGCGCCACGTGGCCGACCCGATCCTCCCGACGCTCGCTGCGGCGCTGAAAACGAGATTAGATTGTAAATAATTTTCGTGCTCCATTTTTTTAGACACTCCATTTTATAGAACCGGAGATTAAATAATACAAATTAGGATTACATGATAGAAGCAATGGCACGTATGATGCATTAAACAATCTACCATAGTAGAGCATCATACTTAAACCTACATGTCTTAAGAGAAACAAAAACATAGTTGTTATACACGTTAATCACACTACTGGGTGTAGCGAGGGTATTTCCCCTTCACAAACACGCTAGGTCATGCTTCCCTGACTCTAGCAGCCCTCTCGCGCTTTCTGACACGGTCTGCCTCACGTTCATTGAACTGTCGCTGTCGGTCAGCCTCGCGCTATGCCTGAAACTCTTCTCTTGCATGCTTGTTTCTTTCTTCCCTGAGGGCGTCTTGCCACCGTTCCTCGGCTCTGGCCCTGCGCCCCGCCGCCTCCCAGTGCATCTGCCGCTCTATTTCGAGAGTCTGCTCCGCGTCCAAATATTGCACAAACTCGCATAATGGAGACTAATAAGATTGAGGTTAGCATCTGCGTGTATATGTTCGTTATGGAAGAATTAAGGAAGAAGTGAGTTACAGGGTACTTTGCCTTCCTCTCCATCTCGGCTGCTCGGTCGTACGCATAGTTCGCGCACTTCCAATACTTTCTCCCGTAAGTACAGGACATGTCTTGAGACTTTCTCAAAATGCAAGGACTGCCGCATAGACACATGGGTGGCTGAACACCTTCTAGGACAGATTCGAAGGGAGATTCCCTTAGTGGCGATGGGAACTCCATGTCTCTGCCTTGATGCTGAGAGATTTGTCAACTGAAGTGGTTAGAATGCTCTTGTTGTGTGATTCGGAGTGAGACTGAGTGGGTTTAAATAGGTGAGTTTGGGCAAGATGCTCGAATTGAATAAGACATACGCAATGCACAGTTTGAAAAGATTTAATGTGTCACTACAGACCTTTGCAGTGATAGGTCACTTCAACAGTGTAGTCACGTCCAACAAGACAGTGTATTAAAGGTCTGTTTTAAAGGCAGTGTAGTCACGTCCGACATAAATTTGTCGTGCATAAACTTTTGAAATGGCCGACATGTGCATAGCAGTGATGGGTGTAAGTGCAAGTGACCTTGTGTGATTTTGATGATTAATGACAAACACATTTAATGACAATATTTGGTTTAATGCGTATTTAATGTCACACCTCAAATATGCTTATTGCTATGAGACTAATATGTTTATTGTCAAGATTGCTTTAGTCTCATCCTATTTAGAGAAAAATCGTATATATTGAGTGGACAAGCTATTTATTCTAAAAGGTATGTCTTATGCTAATCATTCCAATGAGACTAACACACTTGATTGCTTATCTTTCGTAGTCTCATTTATACAAATAAGATGGATTGCTAATTGATGTATGCAACTACTTTTGTGTAAGCACATGTTATTGGTTGATTAGATTTATGCTCGTCATATATTGTACTATTTGTTTGAGTATAAATATATTATAAACACGTTGCTTACTTGATAAGATCTTTTATATTGCCATGTATTAGTGATTATCTTAATCGGTGCACTAGATAAACTTCACCGTCTTTAAATGACTTTGTGCATGTAAGCTTTCCATAAATATTCTCACATGCACTTAATTTAGTTAAGTTTAATCTAGATTAGTTCACAAGTTCTCTCTTACTTCAAATATGAATTTGCACATGTGTAAGTCATGAATATATTTCCATGTGCATCATTAAGTGAACTTGTGATTATTAAATTGTCTCTCTAGAGCATATAGATCAAACACATATTTATCACGATGCACTTAGTAGAGACCTTTCTTGTGCCAAGTTTTTTCACTTGTGTTGTGCTTATTTATGTGAAACACTTGGACACTTAATCGCTCATGAATATCAAACTTATCCATGTTTGTTGAGCTTTTGAACTAATATATTTCACGAGTGATTTGGAAAGAATTAGGTCATATGAGTTTGTGCGATGACCAAGAAACATTGAATGATGACGGTTAAGTCAAGGTCAACAAGACGACGATGTCACCAAGAGTTGAGTACTAAGTCAAGGTCGATTTGCCGAGATGATCGTCAAGGAGGATGATCGAGGCAAAGTCGAATGGGACGAGAGTCTCATGAGGTGAATCAAGTCAAGGTTGACAAGACGAAGACGTTATTAATATTTAGTAAAGGTTATCATACGCAATACATCAAGGGTGTTCAATACTAATAACATCGTTGAACCTCAAAATGAAAAAAGAAGACGGCAAGTGATTTATCCTAAATCTTGTATGGCTTTATTTATAAGTTGAGTCTAAGCATTGTCGTACTATTAAGAGGGATTCAATGTTGAATGGCTTAGATATGTCTCATGTGTTCAAGTGATCAATCTTTAAGAGAGACCGAGGGAGAGGAGTGTTGGTGGTGTCGGAAAGTGCGAGATTTAGGTCTTTCGTGGCTTCCTTTATGGTTGCTGCTCCTATCCTTTAGGTTTTAGGCAGTGAGACCTTGTGGGTTGTGTAGCCCTTGTTCTTAGCTTTCCGTAGAGCCTAAGATCACTGAAATCGAAGTTTGGAGTCAAAAGTTACGTCCGTTTCCATCAATAGCTATGTGTTATATCGAACTATCCGATGTTGGATCGGAATATTCCGATTGACCCCTCTCTGTCTCCAGCTCCAAAAATATCGGACTATCCGATGTTGGATCGGAATGTTCCGATTGACCCCTCTCTGTCTCCAGCTCCAAAAATATCAGAACTATCCGATGTTGGATCGGAATGTTCCGATATGAATTTGACCTTTTGGTGTTGTATCTGGTTTGAACCTCTCTAGAAGAATTCCAGGACCTCAAAAATAGATGTTACTCCAAGTTTCTCTCACTTTCATATCGCAATATTCCGATGTTAACATCGGACTATCCGATGTCTGTCAGCTTTAAACGGCTAGTTTCTGTGTGCGGCTATTTAGGGCCTCCATCTTCCCCACAAGTTAAGGTTGCCTTCCACACCATTTTTTAGCAGAACTTCCAAGCAACCTAGGGCTTCTTGCCCCCTCCACTCTAGATCTAAGTGATCCTCTTTGTGAGAAGAGTTGAGAGAGGGTGTGAGTGCTAAGTAAGAAGAAGCCGATGTTTGAGCACTTGATTCATCTCCGAGTTCGTTTTTTGTGTGCATTTGTTACTCTTGGAGATTGAGGACTCCTAGACGGCTAGGAGTAGACCACGAGCCACCGGTGCTTTGTGTGGTGAGCCGTGCAAGTTTGTGAAGGCCGATTCCGCCTCTGGAAGGGAAGGAATCGAGGAGTAAAACCGGGAGGTCTTGGTGCGACCTCGGTGAGGGAAGGGTTGAAAGAGACTCGGGCTCAAGTGTGACCGAGCCTACCTCAACGGAGACGTAGGATCCCCTCAAGGATCCGAACTTCGGGAACAAATCTTCGAGTCTCTACTTCACTCTTGGTTCCCCTGTTGCCCTCTAACTTGATTTACTTTGATTCGTGCTTATACTTGTTGTTGGCTAGCACCGTCGTGTGCTATTACTCTCTCTTGTGTTGTGGATTTGATTTTGGTGCAGGTATCCATATCGGACTATCCGATATCAACATTGGAACATACGATATTATTTTCCGCTGTGTTTTGAAAAGGTTGAAAATTTGTAACGCCTATTCACCCCCTCTAGGCGACATCCCGATCCTTCAATGGGTCACGTCAGTGTCCCGTCGCCGAGTTATTATTGTTCAGAGATAGGACACTTTACCAGTGAGGGGTTACGTCGCGCAGACAGTAGGTCATTTTATTGCGGTCCCTTCTTGTTAACAGGGAGAATCCGATGTCTGACCTATGTAATCGTTATCAGCGGGAGTGCGCATCGACGGAGAGAGAAAGGGAGCATGTTCGTTTAGAATTCATACAGATTCGGAACCCTTATTATCAGGTACAAATACAGAGTCATATGCTCTGCATGTCTACATTAACAGTACGAACAAAACACACAGGACGATAGCATGACATACATAAACCGTAGCATGTAGGACACATGCACCGTTTCTTATAGTCATGTGTCGGTCTTACTTCTACCATGCCTTAGGGCAATTGAAAAGTACTAAATGTTGGCATAGACATAAATTTTGGGCTGTGAATAGTGAAAGGTTCCTAACGCCAAGAATGGGGTTGAGTATTCGGGCTAAACATTTTTTTTGTTTTTAAGGTTTTTCTTCAAATTAAATGAAGATTAAAGTTTTCCTACTAAGTGAGGGGAATTAAATAACAAAGTAAAATAGTGGGTTTCAGGATTTTCACCGAGGTTAGAAAAATGCTTTTTCTTTCCCCGCTCCTTATTGGAGCACCATTCACACTCGAGGTGATCCTTCACCGCTCCGGTTGGTGGACTCTCGCCTTTATAACTACTTGGGTCTCTCACAAGCTTCATCTCTATGAACAAGAGACTTGAGTAATAAGCCTTAGATGACTTTATCTTATTGGATCAAGCCTCCATAAAGTATCGTGAAGGCCTATCACTCTCTCTAGCTCGCCTCTCTCTCTTCCTCTAACCTTAACTCTAGATGCCTCTACACAATATGTGCTCAAATTGTGGTTGAAATGAAGCAATAGCTCAGTTAAGAGGTACCCTCGAGCTTTAAATATGTCAACCCTAAAAACTAACCCTTGGGCACATGCACCATTCTCTCCTAAACCATTCGATGTCCCTAGACTGTCTAGACATAAGACTCGCCTTGGACGATTCGACGATCCCCAAACCATCTGATGCAACTTAGGCCTCCAAGCACACACTCATTGGACACAAACTCTAGAACCCCAGACGACTTGTCGGATTGTTCAAGCAGAAGGGCTTGCTCTAACATCCTCCCTAGATGCAACCGTTTAGGAATCTTCCGGCGAACACGAACCCTTCATATACCACAAGCACATTCAATGGAACCAACCTATACCACCCCGGACGACTCGCCGAATAGGAACCCCGATGTTCTTGATGTCGGTCTTCGTGGTGAATTGCAAGATGATATAGATAATATGGAAAATCACAAACCTCCTAAATCAACAAGTTCTCCGCATGTAGGAGAGAAAAAGAAACTAGTTGCAAAAAAAATAGGAAAGAAAACTAGATCAAACACGAACAAAAAAAGAACTTGAGCTCACTTGATCCCAAAAAAGCGCAAGTTCAGACTAGTTTGGTAGTTCTAACTAACACTTAAAAAATCATTTCCTCTAGGCACGGAGTAATTATCCACAACAAGATCTCTCCATCAATGGGGTCTAGTTTAGACTGACCAAATATTATACTAAATTAAAATAGAAAAAATAAAATCATAGATGAATAGTGATAAGGTGTAAACAATGTATGAGCTGTCTAAGTTAGATTCCATTGAAAATAGCCTAAGGTTTGCAATTCTGCATCTAAGAGGCAACTTCCAATCACTTGTCTTCCTGGTGCCACCTGTCAATGAAATATAATAATTTCTAGTAATTTTGACCGAACATAGATCAAAGACAATATTGTTTGACTGCCCTAATGGATTCCACGAACCAGATCGAACGAATTCGGCCATCCAACTCTAGTTGGAAATTGAAAGCTCGGTGGTTGTGCATATAATTGAAAGTTTGTAAAATATTTTTTTTCATAATTTTTTGAACTCGTTAAAACGTATTTTAACTTTTGGAAGGACGCTTGGCTGGAGGGCTCCTCTCCTATGGTGTTAGCACCCGCTTGTTTTGCCCTTTCAACTAAGCGTTCGCTTTCTATCCATCAGGCCATTTATGAGGATGCTTGGGTCGTTGACCTTGAAGGATTATCAACTGAGGCTGAGATTCAGGAGTTCTTGATCCTATGGACATTTTGCCATAGGGTCGTCCTTCACGCGGGGATCGACGACAAAGCGGCTTGGAAGTGGACTGCTCATGGCAAGTATACTGCGCATTCTGCCTATCTTGCTCAATTCCAAGGCTCAATCCAAGACCATCACCATAATGCTATATGGAAGGCGCAAATAGAGCCTAAATGCAAATTCTTTATTTGGACTGCCGTACAGAAGAAAATCCTAACTTCGGATATCCTGGCCGCTAGGGGTTGGCCGAACTGTCATATATGCCCTTTGTGTGGTATCCATGAAGAAACGATGGAGCATTTGTTTGTATCCTGCAGCTTTGCTAGATCTATCTGGCGTTGCATTTTTCATGAGCTTCCTGTAGATAATCTTCACCTAGCGGCAAATGGGCAATCTTTAAATGATTGGTGGATGTTCTTGAGGCGAAATTTCAAGCAAGGACGAGACGATATTTTGATGGCATCGTTATATATACCTGTTGGAACATATGAAAAGAAAGAAATAGAAGAATCTTCCAGGATGTTTACTCGACTTACCAAGATATTCTTCTCATTAGAACTGACCTGCTAAACAGATGGTTAGCCTTCGGGGCCGAGGATCATGGTTGAGAGTCCGTAGTTCTTTTTAGTTGTACCCGTGTTGTGGGTGTTCTTTTTTTTTTTTTCTTTTTTGTACATGACTGTCTTGTTTTTGTTCTTGGTCTTTTTATTTCATCTATAAGGCTTTAGGCAGTGCTCCTGCCAATTAATTCCAAAAAAAAAAACGTATTTTAAGGGGTCACAAATTTGCTACATCAAAACACAACTCTACATTAATCTGAAACAAACAAGGCCATAAATGTGGAGAGGATGACGATAATTGGTACTGGTAAGGCAAGAAAAAACTGCCCTGCTGCAACTCTGCAAGCAACATGGCATCGCAAGGTCAAGAGGCAAGAGTACAGGAAAGGCACATGATTTCTGCTGCAAGCAACATGACATCGTGAGAGACGATGTTCCAAGGTAAAAAACAACACACACACAAAACAAAGCAGTATGATGAGTAATCTTGACATAAACAATCCCAATAAAGAAACAGGACTGATGGAACATCTCGTTTTTCTATGCATTTTTTACAGGCCGGCAATTGCTACATACGCACATCAAAAACACGACTCGCGCCTCAATTCGGCAGCAAGATAAAAAAACTAAGCCGAATTGGAACGAGGATCTGCTGCTCTACAAACCAATGCAACGACGTAAAACAGAAAATTGCTAAAATCCTCAGCTGATTGTTGTATTGATGTAAAGATCACATGTTCCGTTGGAAAACCGGGTTGTTCCTTGCTCACCAGTCGCCACACAATTTTACTCCGGGAGATATCTACTGTGGTTCTGCAGTCAAAAGGGTGGGGAGCTGGAGCGCCATCAACAGTCTATCTTGGCAGATGTTAGCAAATGACAAATTGTTGCTGTGGGCTTCATGACTTGGAATGATCCACAGGCTTATCGGGGACTGAAAGTTCATCTTTGAGCATAAAAGACAGATCATGCATCTGAGACAACAATTTGTCTACATTTCCATCAACAGGTTCTGGTTTTGAAGCGGAGAGATTATCACGACTTGTAGTTGTCCACATTGCCGACAGCGCATCGACATTACCCATCTGATCCATTCCATTCGACCTGCAGATGATGGAAATATGTAATTTGTGATAAAATATTACCAAGGGATTCGATGAGATACTAAACACTACACAAGATGAACCACTATATATCTTGCAAACAATAATCACCTATTTCTGAAAATTTGGTAATGTAAGGCTGTAAGCATGATTGACCAAAAAGGAAAAGGCAACAAAGAATAGAAATGTTACTAAGTGGGGTACTGGGTGAAGATGAGGTTTTAGAGTACCACCAGTTCACCACTAACTAGAGCTTACTAGTGCCATGTATTTAAATATAGTCTACGTTTGAGAAATAGCACAAATTTTAAAGATATGGCTCAGTTAGAACATGTATAGAGCCTCACAAAACCACCAAACTTCAGGTACACAGGAAAAAAAAAGAATAAATGTGGTTAATATCAGGAAACAAGCATGGTTTATTGTACCACTTACAAGAGTTTAAGGATCTTTCAGCAAAACAATACTGCTTAGTAAATAAATACATGTCAAATTTAAAGAAGTTATCAGTGACTAGATGCAAGACTCCATGAAAATTTGATCCGTCAAAAATAGGTGCTCAGGGTGTTGCAGCAACAGAAGCCAAACATAGGCTCATCAATGTCAAGGGTGCACTGCTACTAATAAAAATTGTACAAACAAGTAGCCTAAACTGTTCTGAACATAGGCTGATCAAATTCAATATGATGGATACACATGTGAAACAATTAAACATATGGGTGCAGAGGGCAAGCTTAATTTGGATTAATTGTTGGCTACCTCAGTTGAACCTTAGGCTTTGCCAAAAAATGACAGACTGTGTTCCTATTCTTTGCATATCACACATATTTGTATGATACATTTGTCTACTATGATTCATGTACGAACAAATGCATATATATTTCTTTAAAGTGATCCCCCACACTAAAGCTGCACAAAATATGAATTTGGGTATGCCTAGCTCAGGACTCAAGTTAAACCATACGGTTAGAAGCACAATTAATCAATTATCAAGTTCTTCCCTGACCATGAACAACAAAATATCATCTTGCAGAAAGAAAGACATCAACATCATACATAAAACACTAACCTTTCTAAGTGTTCAACAGATGGAGCCACATTAGCTTCACTACAAGTCTCCTTTATATCTTTTTGGCTTTTGGATGGAAATGACTGTGCAAAGCTCCCAAATTCCAGCCCTACATGAGTATTAGGCCTCAATAACGAGAGATCATCAAGCAATGAAGAGTCTGATGGAGCTTGTAAGCTTGTTTCCACTGGGCAGGAGTTTTTGAAACCTTGCCACTCATCGAATGGATCATTATTCTCATTTATCTGTTCTTGATTCCTGTTTTCCTTCTTATGACTCAAGGACCACAGGTCCAAAGATTCATCTCTTGAAGGATCTTTTATGGAGTGTCCTTCCCTAGGAATTTGCGTGTTTCCCAGTTCTTGACCAAAACTAGCAAAATTTTGCCATCCATCAGATGAATCATCGATTCTATTGACTTCTTTGCTACTGTAAGATTCCTTGACATTGCTGGTCAGCCACAAATGCATGGAATCAATTTCCTTAGCTGGCTCAGATGACACATTGGTTCCTCTCCCAAAATCAAACAATTTTTCTTCTTGGTGACCAGATGCTGTAAAATCTTGCCAATAATCAATTGAGTTATCTTCTATATTTGTTGAAACAGTGTTCACAGCATCCTTATTATTGGCATTTACTCCTGATTGAACAGAATCAATTCCTTTATGCTGCTCAAATGAAATACCTGTCACTTCTCCACCAATAATAGATGAACTTTGCTGTGCTTGATCTGAACCAGTCATACCTTGCCTATTGTCCAACATCACACTATTTCCATTAACTAAATCAGCGCGTGCTTCCATAGTATTTCTTGTGAACCATGAGTCCACATCTATTTCTCTGTGGCTAACATGTGAATCTTCTATCATGTCTCCAGCTTGGTTCAACGAAGCACCCTGTGCTTGACCAGAGGTGGTAAAATCTTGCCAATCATCAAAAGAATCATCAGTTTGCTTCACAGTTTTTGTAGTGTTATGTTCTTTAAAATTGCCCGCGGGCCATAAATTAACAGAATTAGCTTCTGAGGAATGGTCGAATGAGATGGATGTTGTTCCCCCGACTGGTTTCACCAAACCTCCTCCTTCACCACTCGCTGATCCTTCCACTGGTTTCATCAGATCCCCTCCCCCTTGAGCAGAACTAGAGGCAAAAGCTTGCCAATCATCAGGGGAGTCACCAGCAACATTATTGGATGATTCCATGCTACTTATTGGCCAGGAATCTATTCCTTTTATTTCAGATGGGCCTGTCTCTACAGGCCCCTCTATATGTTCTCCAATATTTGATAGAGTGTCTTGATTTTTGCCTCCTGTAAATTCTTCCCAGTCATCAAAAGCTTCATCAATACTGGCTCCAATATCACCCCTTCCAGGCAATTGATTGCTCTCTACCGAATTCTTGTTACGGGATGATCCACTGAACTCAACACTGTTTTCAGTAATGATTCCACTGTTGCTTTCAACTATAGGCAGGGCAACCTTTTGATTACAAAGGTTGTCTTTATTTATTGTGCCGCTTGTTGAAGCCAAATCTTCTGATTGTTCTACACAGGTACTTTTCATATTTGGTTCATTTCCAGTAGCTGCTATCGGGGTAGTGGCAATCCCAGATGCTGGAAAATTAGAAGACTCAGAAACTGAAGCGCTCTTAAATAGGTCCAGTTGCTTGGTGTCTCCGACAGCACTTTCTGAGCCAGCAGACTGAAAATCAGCATCCCAATTTGCGAATGCTGCATTAGCTTCTAGTTGGTTTGTCCTTTGAGAACTTGTTTTCATGGTTGAGTTGAAGCCTTTAGATGTGACATGCATCTCTGAGCTAGAAGACTCAAGGCTTCTGCTATTTTTGTTTAGTTTTTCCTGCCCAGCAGTATGAGTTCGAGGAAGAACAGTAGCAGCAGTTTTCTCCTCTTTTCTTTCAATGAAAAATGAGTCTAGGTTAACACCAGATAAATCTAGTGTATATGTAGGAGATGGTTGTTCCTTACTTTTCGAACTTCCAGATGCATCCCTATTCTCAGGGGGACAAGAGAGTCTTAAGTCCAGCAGATCAGATAAGACAATCCCACTCTTTGGTGCTTCCTTCTTTTTATTTGAATTTGAGGGCTCACTATCAAACTCTACAGGCTCCTGAATGAAAAAAGGGGGAAAGAGCAAGATAAAAGAATACATCAGCAAATAATAGCACCAGGATTAAAATTTAGATACCACTATGTATCCTGTATACCTTGCAATTTAAAGAGCACTGGAATCATATAGTAAATCTTACAGATGTAGTTTAAAGACAAACGACAGATATGCCTCAAGTACTCAGCTTCTACTGGTCCAGAAGATCAATCAAATTTGTTTCGAGATTCAAGTTTACTGAAATTAATCCAGAACTGAAATGCTAAAAATGTCCACATTCTCTATCGCATATGGAGCTCATGTTCTACAGATGGTTTTAGTTCATTCATATGGTGAGTGAGCAAATATAAAGACAACTACCTGGATAGTCAATGGTCAAATTAAACACAACTACATAAGCATATTTACTTAAAAAAAGTCCATTTTAGGTACCCAAACTTTCACGAAGGTCCAAAAAAACCCCTAAACTATGATTTGGTCCATTTTACATCCCCAAACTTGCGATAGTGGCTTAAAACACATCACAGGCTGGTTTTCCGAGTGGTTTTGCACAGGTGGCTGCCACATGTCCCCTCACTTTGAGATTGTCTCCATCGTGGCTGCCACATCAGTAAGAGTTATGTGGCCGCCAAGTCAGCAAAACCACCTCTACGTGACGCCACATCAGCAAAACCACGGAGCAAAACCGGATTGTGATGTGTTTTTGAGCCAGTTTTAAAAGTTCAAGGGGAAAAGTAGACCAAATCATAGTTTAGGGGTTTTTCCAAACTTTGGCGATAGTTGAGGTACCTAAAATGGACTTTTTCCTATTTACTTTAAATGTATAATAATCATCCCTTCCCGCAAAACATCTAAACATAGAGTTGCACTTGTCATAAAACTCTAATTCTTATCGTAGGAATACAGTTGCATAAAACTATATTCGTTGTACAATTGTAATACATCTCCAATATTTACACCTGTTCAATCTGCAATGTTATAATCTGGAACCATCACCACCCACTTGTAGATTCTTCTATTTTTTCTCTGATTAATGTGGGAATTAACTCTTAAAGAATGAACAAGGTGGCTTCCTTTGCCTTTGTTTTTTATAACATAATAAATATGAATCATTTTTTATAACAACATTCCAGTTATCGAATGCATGTTCTCTAGTCAGTTCACATCAACATTAACATAACATCAAAAATTGCTTCTAATCAAAATATACTATATGCATGAAAATTTGATTCCCCTATGTGTTAAATCTTGTCATACATTTATAATTAGCTGCCAAAGATAAATGTGGCAAGAACACCACGCATAGACAGGTGTGCTTAGGTTAGCCCCACATAATCAAATGTCTAGAGAGTTTCAGTATCTCGGTCACAAAATATGTACCCTAAAGGACCATTTGGTCGAGCTTGTCAAGCAGCTTCTCCACTCAACAAGCATAAGTCAGAAACAAGGCAGGATGTAATGGTCAAGTAATCATCATCACATATAAAAAGGACATGTCCCCATGGAAAAGCTTTGAGTGTTACAGACTATAGGTGAGAATAAAACACATTCCAGGTTAGTAAGGACAGAGAGAATTCAGATGGTGAGGTATTAGACACTCTTCTCTCATAGCAAATTGTGAGAACCTGAGCCAAACAATTTACTGAGAAGTAAGAATTTTGAAGGACAATTAGTTCGGAATCTATTAGATGATGTTTAAGTTGCATCTTATTAATA
This sequence comes from Raddia distichophylla, assembly GCA_005191435.1. Taxonomy (NCBI): domain Eukaryota; kingdom Viridiplantae; phylum Streptophyta; class Magnoliopsida; order Poales; family Poaceae; genus Raddia; species Raddia distichophylla. The sequence goes on from SPJY01012519.1 coordinate 2,078,320, forward strand.
GTCTTCCAACTTCCAAATCTCCCTACTCGATTGTAAGTGAACTTTCTCATGTCCTCTAAAATATGCTTCTGTAAGGTAATTGTTGCCAAACAGCTAGATGATTTATATCATAAGCTGAATTGTTAAGTTTCTAGCTCAAGCATTCATCTAAGTAGTTTAGTAGTCTTCCACGAGAGCAGGCCCCAAGAAAGAAAGTTGTTCCTTTTTAGAAAGACAAGCAATAAATTTATACGAAGGCTGTTGAAGAACTGCACAAAAACGATACTAAAGTATTAAACTCACATGAGTAATATCTTTTGGGAGGCTCACAAGCAATGTCATAACCAACCAATACAGGGAAAGGATTGATGATAGAATATTACCCCATTGCTAAATCCTTGTGAGGAAGCCAGTTATTCCATTGTATTATATGTCTTCCTTTTTTATTCCAATCACCTCATAATATGGTATCCTAGTCAAGTATTTCTATCATGATGATTCTATAGTCTTGAGAAATCCAAATGTCAACAAACATGAGGGATTAGGCACATTTTCTAGTACCGATGCAGGCCCATTTGCAGTTCGAAATATTCTATTCTTAACTCCATACATCTCCTGGAACAACACTGCATGTTGCCCAATTGCAATCCATCACATTGTTTTGCTAAATATCTATCTCATACAATCCACTTAAAGATAATTCCTAATTTTCTCCATTTTCACCATACGTCTTTGCTTTAGATTTATTAGAAAGAATATCTTTTCTCCAATTATCTGCTTTCCAAATTCACCATAACTCATCCATGACACACCAACTTAAGTAATTAATTTAGAACCCAATCCTTATGTGCGGAGACCCAAATGCCAATCTACAGCTTTACGCCTCCCTGACGTTGGGAAACAAAAGGCATTCCACTGGAATCACAGAGTACAGCACGCACAGATCAGCCGAGACAAATGACATAAGAACAAGAAGATGAAGCTCTCACAGATCCGTCGAGTCCGAGCGAGCCGAGGAGCCACCGGTACGCCGCGCTGCCGCGGAAGGCGACCCCGCCGCCCTCCTCCCGCCTGGGGGTCCCGCAGTAGATGCAGACGGCGGACCGCGCACCGCGGAGGAGCCCGCCCGCGGCGCCGCAGCGCGCGCACCGGAGCTCCGGCGGGGCGCCGGGGTCGAGGGCGGCGACGGCGTCGGCGACGGAGGGGAAGGGAGGAGGAGGAGTAGCAGCGGGCGAGGGCGCGGACGCCGCCTCGCGGAGGGAGGACTGGAGGCGGCGGATGGCGGCGGTGGGGATCTCCATCGCCGGAGAGGGAGCAGTGCGAAGCGTGTCAGATCTCTCTCGGCGGCGGGCAGGCCTGGCCTCTCTTCGGCCGAGCGTTCTAGCGGCAGTTGGGTTGGCAGGTGGCTCTCTGCTTCTCGAGTTGCTCTCTTTCCTGTGAACTATCACCGGCCCGACGGGTGTAGCTTTGCTCGGATGCAGCACTGATGAAAGAGTGGTTTAAAAAAAGTGTACTGTCTAGTGTGGAGTCGACACGATACCTGGGGAAAAAATGTCCGTACCGAAAAACCGAATAAAAAATACCAAAAAATTTGATTTTTTCGGCACTCGGTATTTAGTTCGGAATCTGTAAAAAACCGAATAGTTCGGTTCGGTTTTAATACGGAGCTCAAAAAAAAAACCGACTACGTGTGCATCCCGTCAGCCGACCATCTCGTAAGGGTAAAGGCCCATCAAGCACAAATAACTATCTACCTCCAAACCCTAAACTCTCCACTCCCCAACCACCCATCCCACCATGCATATAGACCGCAGCCATCGCTCACTTTTGTCTCACTCAAAGTGCCTCACCGTAGACGCAGCGGTAGGTGGCGACACACCCTCTCTCCTGCACGGCGGCGCCACCTGCACGGTCACGTTGTCGGCCATGCTACTCCCTTTCGACGTCTCCCAGGTCATTGATTTGCTTCTCATTTTCTTGCTCCATTAGTTTAGATTTTCCCCCACGACCCTTTGGATTTGTATGTATCTTGTTGAAAAAAATTGGTATATACCGAAATGCCGAAACACCGAACCGAATTATTTCGGTATTTCGGTTTCGGTAGGAGATTTTTTTATGTATATTTTCAGTACCTAGATCTCAAATACAAAAAATTACCGAATCGAAAATACTGTATATACCGAATACCCACACCTAATACTATACCTTCTAATATTCATCCACTACTACTCAGTCATTATTTTTTTTGTTAAAACTTGCTACAATTATATCATTTCATAACCCAACAATTATCCGATTCCCTCAAAACCAATTTCTGATCTTGAGCCTAAGTCTTTTGGAGCCGCAAAGAAGATTCTGACTCAACTAAACCCAAAAGACTAGCTTGAAGGGTGAGGTACGCCTATGCTTTTTAAGTTGTGCTCTCTTATCACCAATATCTGATATATGACTAAACACAACAATCTCCTCCATCACACATTGGGGCCTGTCCGATAACCGTGTGATCTCTAGGAGGAGATGTTCTAGATTCAAACATGGAGTTCCGACACCACTTGATAGAACCCCGTTGTGATCCTATTATCTCATGGCCCAGCAACTATCTGCCCTCCTTAGAAAAATGCCTAATCTTGAGCCTAGGGCCTTGTTTGTTTCAGATTAAATTAAATTAAATTAAAATAAAATAAAATTTGTCATTTTAATGTAAGCCAAATAATGTAATATTCAGTTCGCAAAATAATGTTTTCATAATTTTTTGATTTTTTTAAAATGTCTTTCTAGGGAGTTATAAATTTGCTACAATAAAACTCAACTCAACTTCAATATGAAACAAGGCCTAGGTCTCCAACATCCATTGGCCCAATTAGAGTCATAATCAATGTCCTCACATATGAAGTTGCATGCATTGACTCGTTTACCCAAAAGTCTAAATTGATGGAGAAGAGTGGACAACATGCTTGTTCCAACACTCTCCTTCACGTAGAGTCTCCAAACATCAAACACATAGAAAGCTCTGATACCACTTTGTGAGGCCATATGAAGATTACCCTTGTGCGTTGAACATATTGACAACAGGTTTGTTGGTGAAAATAGATTTTAAAAGTTGTATTTGAATTATGCTTTTGAGCGTGTGGTCGGAAGTCCACCGGATCCAATGAGGCCAGCTAAGGACTTCGTGGCTCGATGCAGCGACGACGGCGAGCACACCGGCACGACGACTTGATGACCCTAGCAACGACGACCCAACCGTACCCGTGGCAACGCGTCATGGCCTCGTCCCTGTCCTCGATCTCCACTACTCCGCCAATGACCATCCTCTATTGCAACGTCGCAATCACCACACATGATCGTGATCATTCCCGACGACACTTAGGCTGTGTTTCTTTGGGCGGTTAGATTATAATCTGAAAAGGTTGTAGTGTTTTTATAGAAGATTTAAAGAGCCAAAAAAATTATGAAAAATATTTTTGAGATCTTTGAGACAAATTATGCAAAGTTTCGAACAAATAACTATAAAATATTTCAAAATATAACCGGTGCAAAAATGATAAATTTTAAGCTGCACCTTATAATCTGATTATAAGCTGAAAGAAACAGAGCCTTAGATTTGTGGCCATGCAATGACCGGAGTTTTTTTTTTTGAGAATTGTATATAGTTTTGTACTTATAAAAATATTGTGTTTGCATGTGCATGTTCTAATATAGTTTTTACTACACACGAACCAAAAGGAGGAAGATGCGGAAAAACTGAAATTGTAATGTCAATGGAAGGTTACATAATATATATGGAAATATATTATAGTCGAATTATCCTGGCTACAGTAAATTTGTAAGTTAGTAAAAATTGAGTCACAATAACATATGCAAAGAAAACTATAATTTCAAAGAAAGGCGCTGAGCCGGTCCTGTAGTTTCGTACGATTTTGGACCTAAAAGGTTCAACAAAATTTGACGACGGTCGGCCCGGTTAGCAAGAGATATCAGGCATAGGAGGAGGAGCGTGATGGTGCATGAATCTTGACACATGAAACGTGATCGCTAACTGTGTATCTAGAACTTGTCATGATGCATGATAAGTGATAACAAATTGTGTACAAAACTTTAGAAAATTGGCTTTTCACCGATGAAGTTTTTGTATGCTGAAACGGTTCAAAAATGTAAACTTGGTGTGTCAACATATACTTGCATTAAGGCCAGGTACATCGATCCACCCACTTATGTATGTGTATATATGTGAGTGGATGGTCCATTAGGCACACACGCATGGATGGTAGCGAGGGTATGCTAGCGAGTGTCGCTATGTGAGCGTGCCATGAGAGCATGAGAACAGGGTGGTACGCAAGCGCGGGACATGATTCATGCGAGGCGAGAGCAGAAAGCAAGAGTGCACGATCTTATAGTACTGTCATAAGACGAATGGTTAAAGACGTGTCCAAAAGTCAACCGTGACTTCTTTTTGTGATCAGAGAGTTCCTTTCGTCTAAACCTAGTCTCATGCAAGAGATTTTAAATACATTTATTTTAAAGAAAAAAATCTAAAAAGGCCTTGTTTGAAAAAGCTTGTCTCTGCTTTGTCCGAGGCACGGACGGTTCTCTCTGCGCCGCTTCCGCCATTTCCTCCCTTCCCAAAGAACCAGTCACCCCTCCATTCTTGCTCTCCCCCGCTCGCATCGTCCCCTCTCTCCAATGCCCATCCATCCTCCCGCTCCTCCCGTCCCTACTGACTTCCCGCGCGCCGCACGGACGCTATGGAGGATGCCCTGGTCGGCAGGCTCGAGGCCGCCGTGTCCCGGCTCGAGGCCCTCAGCTCGGGGGCTCACCCGTCGGCTGTGCCGCCCGGCCTGGTCGACCATGCGCCGGCGCAGGACCCGGCGATCCTCGCCTTCGACGAGCTCGTCGCCGGCGCCGTCGCGAGGGTTTCGGCGGCGGCCGGCAAGATCGGCGGGGAGGTCGCCGAGGTGACCAATCTGCTGGAGAAGGCGTTCTTGGCTGCCAAGGACCTTCTTGTCAGGACCAAGCAAACCCAGGTCTTCTCTTTTCCATTGCCGATTCACGATGAACTCGTAACAAATATCATACTGGAATATTTGATCAATTGTTTCACTCAAAGATGTGCAGATTGATTACTTGTCACTGATGTGTCAATGACAAATCATCAATTATTTAAATTCGATTAGGCATTGTTAGATACATTACCATTGATCTGATCATTTGTGTTCTTTTATGTGTGTATGCTGATTCGATTCGGTAGAAGCCATCCATGGATTCCGTGGCAGCGTTCGTGGGGCCTTTGAACGAAATAGTATTGGAGGCGAATGCATTAGCTGAAGGGACGAGGTCGAACCATGCCAACCATCTGAAAGCAGCCGCTGGTAGCCTCGCCGCCTTGGCTTGGATTGGGTATACGGGAAAAGACTGTGGTTAGTATCATGTTCCAATATTTTGATAGATTAAAGTGGTTCGTCATACTCCAACTTTTCCCTAGGGATAAAATATCATTGGATAGTTGGATCAAATATATCAAATTTGTAAGATATTTATGTATTTATTTGTAGAGACCACTGGGTTGTTGGATCAAATGAAATGAACCATTATATTTTGGACTGTCTTCAAAAAGTTTTTTCTTTTTTTTTTAAGAGAGCGTTTTGATAGGGTGAAAATAAAATTTTTTATTACTTTGTAAGATTGGGGGGAAATTAATTGGTCTGTAACCTCTTTTCCAGGCATGCCCCTTCCAATTGCACATGTAGAAGAGAGTTGGCAGATGGCAGAGTTCTACAGCAATAAGGTAAGCCACTGGAATTGGCAACTTTGTTTCTTGTTCAGAACATAAAATTTCAAGCAAAAGAGACAAGACAAAAGAGACAAGACAAAAGTCAAGTCATGGGAGCAAATGAACAACATGGTAGTGTGACACCACTGACATTCATCACCATATTTTTTTGGACAATGACATTCATCACAACATTTTTTTGGACAATGACACCCATCACCACATTTTCTGGGCAATGACATTCACTCCGCTTAAACCCGCACTAACCTTAATGACAGGTTAATTTTAGTAGAGTTGTTTTTCTTAAAAACAACATTTTATTCTAAAGCATGACTAGGCTTACTCAGAGTAAAAACACAATTTTCCAGGTGCTTGTGGAGTATAAAAACAAGGATCCTGTTCATGCGGAGTGGGCTAAAGCTCTTAAAGAGCTTTACGTGCCCAATTTACGAGACTATGTAAAAAGGTTTTACCCATTGGGTCCCGTGTGGCAACCACCTGGATGTGCAACAACCAAGACTCCTTCTGCTCCCTGCCCTCCTTCTGCATCTCCTTTCAGCTCTTCAGCCCAATCATCCCAGCCAAAATCTGGAATGTCTGCTGTTTTTGCAGAAATCAGCTCGGGGCAAGCGGTGACACAAGGTCATCTTCTTGTGAATTTTCATTTGACTTTCAGTCAATGAGATTCTGCAGCTCCCAGTTTATCCTAAAACTACGCAATGTTTTATTCTTTTAGGTGGAACTATGTGATTGTTATGGATCTATCTTCTTGATAAACAGGCCTTAGGAAGGTGACAGACGATATGAAGAGCAAGAATAGAACAGATAGAACTGGTGTTGTAGCTGTTGAAGGAAAAGAAACCCACGATGCCCCTCCCTCTAGCTTAACCAAAGGTTCAGCCAAATTGGAGCTTCAAATGGGTCGCAAGTAACTACCAGTTTCCTTTCTATCCAGAAACATGCAAATGAGATCCCATAATTACATCATTTTTTGGAAACCTGCATAATTTGCATCTGACAAACATTATTTCGCACAATTTGCAACGTTTGTCTATTAGATGGGTGGTTGAGCACCATATTGGGAACAAGAGCCTAATTATTGAAGATTGTGATAGCAAGCAATCGGTATATGTGTTTGGATGCAAGGATTGTGTGCTGCAAGTCAAAGGTGCTACCTATCAAAGTGCTACTAAATGCAAATCCTTTTTGTAGGAGCTAAAAGTAACAAACTAATTGTCAATATTATGCAGGGAAAGTGAACAACATAACTATTGATAAGTGCAGAAAAATGGGAGTATTATTCAAGGTAGAATTGTCAAAAGCAAATACCTTTAATGCATATGGACTTCTTTGTTAACTCGCATCCTACGTTGTGTCCAGGGTGTTGTTGCTGCTTGTGAAGTTGTGAACTGCAACAGTGTAGAGGTTCAATGTGAGGTAATTCTCCTTTCATCACGCTTAACGATTATCCTCCACATGACACTGGATTTGGGTCGATTGGTGCAACTTCATCTTTATGTTTTTACTAACATTTTAGGGCTCGGCACCGACTATATCAATAGATAACACATCTGGCTGCCAACTGTATTTAAGCAAGGAATCTTTGGAGACATCTATAACAACTGCTAAATCAAGTGAAATCAATGCTCTTGTTCCAGATGCAAACAGCGACGGTGATTGGGTAATTACTTCTCTAAAATTCTTTTATTTACCTTTTGAACATTGTTTATTTCATTTTTATAGACTACAATAGAGGAGAGTGGAGTGAATAAAAATTGCTTGAAATTGAGACGAATGTAAATGAGGTGGTTTCAGTTTTTGCTTGGTCTTGACTCTTGAGGTTCTCAGAATTGCTAGCTTAACATTTCACTCTAAAAATTACCATAATAATGCTTTTTTAAGACGATTACCACAATAATAGTATAATACAATACTGTTGGAACAAATAGAAGAGTTGGTTTTCTAGAAACGTGCAGTTAATGCTCCCTTACATCACACAGGTAGAAAACATGCAGAAAATCTGACCTCTTTCTTCACCTGAACTTTTGCAGGCTGAGCATTCCTTACCCCAGCAGTTCATCCATGCTTTCAAAGATGGGCAATTTACAACATCACCAGCATCACACTCTGGCGGTTGACCGGCTTCCTGACTTCCACCATTGACGCCTGTTTTTATTTTGTTTTGCTCATTGTTTAGATATACCATTATGGTTTTTACGATGTAAAGGCCATGGTGCAAAGCACAAGTCAGTTTCTGTTGGTTTGGCTTTGACATTGCGCAGCTATTTTCACACCCTATATATCTAACTAGGAAAGAGTTGGAATAATGACACATCTGGTTTTCATATCGGATGATATGTGTGTAGTGTCAACACAATACAATCTCATTCTTTGACATTTATATATGCAGTGACCATGATCCGTGTTTGCTTACACATTTCTGTATATCCCTATAGAATGATTTTAAAAAAAAGCAGAACGGAAACAGGGTATCTCATACAAACAGCTCAGAGGTCAGGACCATCGATCATCAGCAGGACCCAGACGCCAGCTTCGCTCTGAGATCCTTCCTCAGGATCTTCCCGGAGGGAGCCTTCGGAATGGAGCTCACGAAGAAGATCCTGTGCAGCCTCTTGTAGAACACCACCTGCTTCGCGACGAACTGCTTCACCTCGTCCTCCGCGATCTCCGCTCCGGCCGACGTCACGACGAACGCCACCGGGATCTCGCCGCAGGCGTCGTCCTTCATCCTGAGATCATTCAGGCAGCGGCGCCGCCATGTTCAGAATCAGAGCTCATACAGCTCATAAAAATTCTTGCCAGAATACGGTGAAGTAATGTTGCTCAATCCATATCACAAAAAAATCGATATTTTATACTTATCGTATGTTAAATCTTAAAAACTTTATCTATAAAAATCTTTTAATTATCTGGTTTGGGCACACGAAAATAATACTTATATATATTTGTCTTGAAAATCATTTCTATAATATTATATTTTTTTGTAAATTTTATAAATAAATTGTATTGGTAATGAGTAGATAAAATCGTATTCTGGAGAAGTGTCGATGTTTAAAACGAGTTTTTATATGATACGGATGAGTGAGGACTAGTTAGCTTCGACTTACGAGACGACGGCGGCGTCGGCAATGGCGGAGTGGGCGATGAGCATGGCCTCGAGCTCGGCGGGGGCGACCTGGAAGCCCTTGTACTTGATGAGCTCCTTGAGGCGGTCGACAATGAAGACCTCGTCGTCGTCGTCGACGAGCCCGATGTCGCCGGTGTGCAGCCACCCGTCCTTGTCGATGGTCTCCTCCGTCGCCTCCGGGTTGTTGAGGTACCCTGCACGCACCAGCACCGGCAACCTCGTCATGTCAGCTTCTTCAAGCTCTTGTCAGCATCGGGCTCGCCTTTGCTCGATCGTTCGTTTCTGCTAGGATGATTAAGCAATCACGGAATCACCTTTCATGATCTGGTTTCCCCTGATGCAAATCTCCCCGGGCTGGTTGCGGCGGAGGGACGCGCCGGAGTCCGGGTCGACGATCTTGAGCTCGGCGTTCCGCACCACCGTGCCGCAGGCGCCGGACTTCACCGGCGACGGATGCTTGGCGAACGCCATGCACATCGACAGCACTGGTCCAGCCTCCGTCATGCCGTAACCCTGCTCGAACAAAATCATCCATCGCGTGTTCCACTTAATACCACTCGATAAATGAATTACAATCATAGTTTGGACCAAGCATGATTGAACTTTGAAGTGGCAAACTGATCGAGCATGGAAGAGAGTTGCATTTTAAACTGAAAATGTTTAAACTTTACAGTGGCAGACTGATCGAGCGTTGAAGTGAGTTGCATGTTAAACTAAACTTTAAGAATTTAATTGTTGTCGTGGTCGCGCGTGGTAATTGCTGTGGTTGTCGGTGACGGGTGGTGGTCATCGATCTATGGGAGCTGAGGGGATGGACATGAATCTCCGCACACGATCAACGGCCATGAATAAATTGGAAAATTCATAGCCGCGTGGAAACAGTTTTTCAAAAACTAAATTATTTTTGTTTGATTAAGCTTAAGCCGTTCCGAACGCGCCAGAGGCGCTCAGTGGGTACCTGTCCGAGCACGGCGTTGGGGAGCTTGGCGTGGATGATGTCCTGCAGCTCCTTGCCCATGGGCGCGGCGCCGGAGATGACCATGCGCACGGAGGTGAGGTCGTGGAGGTCGAGGGCGTCGCTCTTGGCCATCTCCACGACGATGGGCGGCACGAGCGGCGCGACGGTGACGCGGTGGCGCTCCACCAGCTCCAGCATCCTCACGGTGTCGAAGCGCTTCATGACGACGATGGCGGCGCCGGCGCGCATCCCGCACAGCAGGATGGAGTGCAGCGAGTAGACGTGGAACATGGGGAGCACGCAGAGCAGCACGTCGTCTTCCCGGAGGTGCAGGTTCGGGTTCTCGCCGTCGACGAGCTGCGCCACGCTGGTTACCAGCCCGCGGTGCGTCAGCATCACCCCCTTGGGGAGCCCCGTCGTGCCCGACGAGTACGGCAGCGCCACCACGTCCCTGGCGACGTCGATGGGCGCCTCCGGCAGGGCGGCGTCGTCGGCGGCCGCGAGGTCGGCGAACGAGGCGCAGCCCTCGGCCCCGGCGCCGGTGGCGACGATGGCGGCGACGCCGGCGAGCCCCCGCACCTTGGAGACGAACGCCGGCTCGGTGACTACGACGGCGGCGCCGGAGGCGGCGACCTGCTTGGCGATCTCCGGCGGGGTGTGCAGCGGGTTCGCCGTGGTGGTGACCGCGCCGAGGCGGGTCGCCGCGAGGAAGGCGAGCGCGAACTCGACGGAGTTGGGCAGAAGCAGCATCACCGTGCTGCCATGGCGGACGCCGAGCGCCCGCAGCCCCGCCGCCACCCGCCGGGACAGGGCGTGCACGTCGCCGAAGGTGAGCGTGGCGCCGGTGGCGCCGTCGATGATGCAGGCGCGGTCGCGGCGGTCGGTGAGGCGCTCGAAGACGTAGTCGTGGAGCGGGAGGTGGTCGGGGATAGCGATGTCGGGGAGCCGCGAGCGGAAGACGACGGCCGTCCCGGCCTTCTGCTCCGTCGCCGGCGCGGCCATTTCCCGGAGTAGGTGAGGTGAAGACGAAGACTTCGCCACGGTCGCCGCCGCCGTCGACGTCTCGTGTTGGGTTGGCGGAGTGTGGTGTAGCTGTGGAATGGAAGTCTTGACAACTACCAACTCCCAAGTCGGAAGCAGCTGAAGGGCTCCTACTTATAGCAGAGGACTTCGGTGTTTGGTGAAAAATAGGGGTAGTTGTGTTGTGAGTTGTGACTTGTGACATGTTTGGTGAGAGAACTTTTAGAACAAAGCTGAGTACATATACTGGTCAACCAGCCGAGCAACATGACCAACACATTTCACACTATACAAAAGCGTGTCTCCAAGATATGACATCTGCTTTCTTCGTTTTCAAGACGTCTTTGGTCGATCGACAATATATTTTTTATGGTTGATTTTTTTTTCAGACATTTTTTTATGTTTGATTGACCGTGCTAAAATGGCGTTGTTAGATTTTGTGCAAGCAATATTTCTGCAATGTTATACAAAACTAATACAAATAATGAAAATAATGGCCCTTTTAATTTGCAGTTTTTTTGTAGTCGGAAAAGTTGAGAGTTTTTTTTCTAAAAAATGATACGAAAAGGTTAGATTTTTTTAAAAACTAAATTTTTTAAAAATATTACAAAATATTACACCGAATGGTTTATAAATTTTTTTATTAACCTCACCAGAATCAAACCAATCAAAGAGAGTCAAAGTCAATAATACCATGCAGTCAAGGGCGGACCCAGGCACATAGACAATTGAGACATTGAGTTAGGTATGCTCCCTGCCTCTAGCTCCCAGTGCCAGCTCCCACGCGTGCGCCTCCTCTCCCGACTCCCATTAGTTTGCCTCGCTAGGTCGCCGTCGGCCCATCGCTGCTCCGACTGCCTCCGCCGCCCTCTTGCTCCTGCCTCCTCGGCTCCTCTGACGTGCGATGCACGACGAGACCGACCGGCCGTGGCGGCGCGGTGCCGAGACCCGGCGTCTCGTCCTCGCCTCTCAGCCTCTAGGCTCTGGCCGGTGGCCGCCAGCATGTCCGCGCCTGACACCCCAGCGGCTGGCCTACACCACTCCACCTCCCGGTAGGTGGCATCTATTGTTTTGCTTCAATTTCGTCCACCCAGCTTTATATTGTTTATTTGTGCTTAATTTTTAGTTGTTCCATCTATTTTTTCTAGTCTCAGAAATCTGAGAAGGCTAGATCATTGGCATATCCTCAATATGAGGAAGATTTTTCAGAGAGAGAATGGACCTGGTTTTGTGTGACACGGCGTAATTCACAGGTATGATGTAACAAAGCAGCCGTTAATTCACAAATCAGAATTACAATGTGATAGAGCACAAGAAAGACCGACATCCTTGTAAAGGCATAGATTGAGAGTTTCTAAACTTTCAGGTCAATGCCTCATTTTGCTATCTCATGACCGCATACATTTGAAAAAACTAAAGTACTAGTCTCACTGAGTATTCAACTTTATAGTTATGCTTATCACATCCGAACTAATTAGTTTTTAAAGAAATAAAATATGACACTAAAATCCCAAGATGAAAATCTCTTAAATTGTCCTTTCTAGAAGCTTGCAAGCACCATTTAGCAGATTGTCTGCTTCTTACAATATGATATCTTCTAACAAGGCATCACTTTATGTTCTATTATTTCATTTGGTTCAGTTAAGAAGCGGCTCAGTGGATTTTCCTCTGTAGGTTCAACATGAACTACCATTGATGAAGATGTTATAATCTTGGAAGAAGCAAACCTGCCTTAAAAAAAGGTATTCAACTTCTATATCACATCACTATAAAATTGTATGTTACTTTTCATCATATATTAGTATGAGCATCATTTGTCGTTTAGACTTGGCCCGGGTCTTAGTGAAATCCTGGGTCCGCTACTGCATAAAGTCAATAACCTAAGAGGGGGGAGGGTTGTTATGTGAAAGTGTGGTATTGTAGCCATAACTGTAAAATGAATTTAGGTTCATAGCATGATGAGCTTTATGAGCAATTAGCCGCAGGAAGAACCACCCGAGATGAAACCAAACAAGAAGATGTGGCACGAGCTCAACCCGACACTCGCTCTCATGGGCCTCAATGACTCGCATGAGCTAGGCTGAGCTGGGAATCAAATAGCAATAGGCCAACGAAGGCTATATTCTTTTAATCTAAAAATTGCTAAAAAAAAATTTGAATCTGAAAAATTATGACCACACGACAGAGGTCTTCGAGAATTCAAATCTAAATATAAAGATGATTCAACCTCGCTACCAATGCTCAAGTTTTAAATATTGTGGAACCGCCATGAATGGCACCCGTTAAATTCACGGCTGATATATTACTACCTCTGTTTTTTTTGTTTGACGCCTTTGACTTTTGGACATGTCTTTGACCATTCGTCTTCTTCAAATTTTTTTAGCAAATATCATTTATTTTGTTGTGATTTGTTTTATCAATAGAGATACTTTAAATATAATTTATTTTTTTACATCTTTGCACTAATTTTTTAAATAAGACGAATGATCAAAGACGTGTCAAAAAATCAAAGACATCAAATAAAAAAAACGGAGGGAGTATTAATTAAGGGGCGCTCACTTTGTACGCCGAGATTTTGTTGCGCACGATGGCACGAGCACGAGGACAACAAAAAGTGCGGCCGGTGGCCCGGTGTCATAGCTTGTCTACAGACGATGCACCAGCTCTGCTAGTGCTGGAACGAGGCGGACTCGGCTCAGTGACGGTTGGTGAGGGTTTGACCGGAGCAGTAACCACTCTCCAGACCAGAGCTCCGCTCACCAACCGTGTGTGTGCGTGCCTGCGTCGGAACCGGGAAGCGTCTACGGGCTCCGCTTCGGTGCTCCAGTGGCCTCCGCATCATGTCGGGTTGGGGACGCCGGCGACCCGGCGCATGTCTGAACCGAGATCGAAGATGAGCGGATCCTGGAATTTTGACCATTGGTGCCACTTGTAAACATACATACTTACTACTTGAGCACATAAACAATCCTTTATATCTCCAGTCTTAAATACTATCGACGTCACCTCTATCCATTCATTTAAAAATTCCTTCACAATTTTACACTACACCACAATATTTTCATAATTTTACACTACACCACAATATTATAGAAGCTACAGTATTACAGCGAGCTTGCTGAAGATGCTCTTAGCAAGATATTGGTGTGTACCCTTTCTCTTATTCATTCAAGATGTGGCTATTAAAAAGCAATTTCAAACCATTCTAAATAGGAAACAATTTCAAACAAAGGGCTTTTACAAAGACAACGATAAATTAGTAATTCTCTCCCCTTTTATGAAGATAGGAAACCAATTACTCTCTTTATTCGCATATTCTTTTGTTTTAGGCTATATGCAAGGTAACTTGTCAAACTATTTCCATTTTACATATTTTAAAAATATTTTGGTTGGATCATGCTCCATAGAACTGTAGGTCGGATACATAGATCTGTTAGATTTGTATAAAAACCTTTTATAATATTAATTTTTAGTGGATATAAAAAATTGATTGGTCTCAAAGCTATAATTTTGGGAAAAATTCGCTACAGTTTCCGGTGATTTGCTTGAACAAATAAATGCTAGCTTCGATAAGATGGATAGATATTAGATAAGGTTCAGTCGATTCGATAGCATTAACCGAGAAGTGGGTTGAGATATTTGACAAACATTTTTGATAAGTTTTTAAAAATATTTTTTTTTGATAAGTTCAAGTATCTTGTTTGGAGAAGTCACAAAAGCTATTTCCAATATGCTAATTCAAAAAAGAGGGTCTCGGTACCTACATTGGCAATTGGCATGCAAAGGGCAGGAACTCACATGGCTAGATAGTTAATTATATGTCCAAAATCAATAAACAGACTTCGTTTGTCTAGTCAACTATCCTTTCCTTTCATTTTATGTAAGGCATATAATTTAAATGATTTGTTTAGAAATTTAAAACATATAATTTCATTTTCTATAAGACATTTTTTTTACATTTGAAGTACTACAACATTTTGATTTAACGTACTGCGATATTGTTTGATTTAGTGCAACTGGAACATCTTGTCTATTTTGGTGCAACTTTGGGTTCCAATATGCAACATTTTGCCTTTATTATACTAAAACATTATGTTTACCTTACTGTAACATTGATTTTTACCTTATTACAATAATATCGATTTTTTTTTAAAAAAAAAAGACGTCCGATTTGTAACAAGTATGGCAAAAAGAATATGGTGCTATATAGAACGCATATAATTTCACAAATTATAGCGTCACTGTATCAAATCAATCCGTACATTATAAGAGCAGATGATGCTAAAAATAATAAAAGTTGAATCTAATAATTATCTTTTGTTATAGACTTTTGCCTTACTCTTCCCGTCTGACTTTTGACTTTTGAGGTACCATCGCCTTCGCCGCATCGATGGATGCCTGGATCGCCTGCCTTGCCACCGGCGTGCAGCGTGCTGAACTGCCGCGCTGTCGTGCGCCTCGCTCCTATGCGGCTAGCGCGGCACGTACGGCCGCAGCGGCCTCAACTCCGGCGGTCTCAACTCCGGTGATGCGGTTGCTGAGGTGCCCAGTAGCCCTAGTACTTGGTTGAGTTGAAGATCGCTGGCTCCTAGATACTCCTAGATGCATAGATCAAAAATCAGAAAAAAGGTAGAATCTGCACAGTCGAAGTGCTGAGTCCACGACGGCCATGCCGAGTCCACGCGGTCTGCGCATCGTGGGCTCGTGGCATGAGCTTCGACCTGCTGTAGTGCTGTGGATGGCTCGTATGCTGTATGGTCTGGAGGTGGGGTGTTATGGCGCCAAGCTTGGCCTGGCCTTTGTTAGAGCCCGTTATTATCTGGCCCATCTCATGCATGTACCACAGCGATTCGGCTCCTCTCAAGACCAACATCTGGTCTCGGGTTCATGCACCCACATCTACTGGTTCAACTGGAAGCACAACTCAGTTTCTGACCCAACTCAGCCCAAAAAACTAGCCTGGTGGGAGAGGGGTGCCTTCACCTTTTAATTTGTACTCCCCCATCACCAATATCTGTTGTGGGACTAAACCCAATAATCTCCCCATCACACATCGGACCATCTGTCCTACACTGTACGATCTTCTAAAGACGTTTCGGGTTACCGGCCATGGCTCTGATACCACTTGTTAGAGCCCGTTGTCATCTGGCCCATCTTATGGCCCACAGCGATCCGGCTCCCCCCAAGATCAACACCTGGTATCGGGCCCAGGCCCTCACATCTATTGGCCCAACTGAAAGCACAACCCAGGTCCTGGCCCAACTGAGCCCAATATCCGATGTGGGACTAAACCCAACAGCCTTCACCACTGGATGGCACATGGCGGCGAACAGGGAAGACGGTGGGCTCGAATCTATGCCGGTGATGACAGTGTGACTAGATCCGAGGAGAGACAACTACAAGATCAGCGGCATGTTTGGATCCGACCAACGATGAACCCTCGAGGCTCTGCATCGTCCGCACACAACTTAGATTTCCCTCCACCCCTCGACCCCTTGGACCTAACCGTTCGAGCATATCATATGACACCCAATACCGTATGGTGACAAGACATGCATCTATCGGACTCAATCACCGGGCACACCATCTAGTACCCCATTCCATACGAAGTGCTAGGGACACCCATCTGGTTTGGTTTAGGAAGTCTGTTTGACGCTCTAGCATGTTGTATGGAACGTCTAGTTACTCATACCATATGTCACATATAGCTCCATCAAAAACAACTTAAAGAACCTCCTAGATAAAATGATACGGATGTTCTCTAGTACCCCATATCATACATGTCCACATCTCCGCAACATCAGCACTCCACTCCTAAGACCTTCTGGAACAAATCGGATGGGGTGTCGTCTGGAACAAATCGGATGGGGTGTCGTCTGGTAATATCTCGCAAGGCACCAACTTCCCAACTCAGCTAAAACTGACAAAAATTTAGAACTTTCTAAACTTAATCCACGTGTGCTTCATTGAGAGAACTGAATAGAAATACTTCAAACCACTCAGAAAGCAAAACAACAAATAAAGAGCCTAGAATCTAGAGGAACTTTTCTTGACGTCAAAAAGTTTGTTCTAGTTTATCCTTAAACTTGATGCCATCACAACCTTGCTAAAGGTCATCATCACGAAAAGCATCCCAAACCACATGTGGGGGTCTTGATCCTTACAACGGGATAAGAAAAGGACATAATACTTGTGTCTTCTCCAATCTTCCTCCTCTGCTCTACTTCCTTCTTACTCCTCTAAGGATAGGCGTGCTCCTCATCTCCTTCTCACGTCATGCCCCCCAAAGCACACGCACTTAGTCGGTGTCTCTCGCGGCCTCGCTATAGTTTGGATTAGGGTTTAGGATGCACTAGTGCTCTCCAGGCTTAGAAGAAGGACAAGGCCACGGGAAGTCAATGGCACAGGTGGGAGGGGATTATGGTAGGATGATGAAGTGGCAAGACACCCAACGGTCGCTAAACCTACGAAGAAGGTGGTGAACAGAGTGGCAAGGGGATTGATGTCGCTAGTTAGAGTTAGGGTGGGTAGGTTTGACGTGGCAATAGGAGGACAAGGGAGGAGTGGCGATGCAGCGATGGCACCCGCAGGCTATGGGCGGTGCTAGAAGTGTTCGGAGCATGACGTAGAGGGAGGAGAAGGGGGATGATGAGGAAGGCGAGACCGTGTGTAGAAAGGCGAGTTCGTGTGGAAGAGGAAGTGTAGTGCGCTATCTTGTCGCATTGCATAGCAACGGGTAGCATGCGCTAACTAGCCTCACCTATACCTTGGCAATACGTCGATTCATCATAAACCATTTCAATAGCGCTAGTCACTTTTAGCGCACACAACCAACTCAGAGCTACACCATTAATTGGTTCATACCATGCATGAAGTACTATTCAACACTCCGTCGCGTTCTGTTTGTCAATGCAACGTGTTTTCTTATTCATGGCAGCGCATCAATCAGCACGTTTTGATCCACACACCATAGTTTAATTTGCTTGACAAAAAAAAAATAGTTAAGGCCGCGAGATTCAAAGTCAACAGACTTCCATACATATGAATCGGTATAGTACTCAGTCCCAGTTTGATAAGATTCAATCTATTTTAATTGTTTTAGCTGGTTAATTTCGCGACGAGCATGGATGGACAAGCCAGGTTAGGCTAAGATTTGAAGAACCCGAAATGTCTAAACGTGTTGTTTTGACCGGACTAATCGACGGTCTCGCGTGTGCTTGCAAGGGCGGCTTGTTGGCTCGTCGCCCGCGCAACGCAGCCCAATCGCCGCGGACTCCATCGGTGAGGTGGCGGCAGCCACCATGGCAGGATTGGGCGCTTGGCACGAGGCCAGGACGGCAAAACCAGCAGAATTCCTCGAGCGCGTCGTCACTCGCGGCGCTGCGAACCTTGGCGCCGAAGCATCTCTCCGTACGGGGCCAGCCGCGATGGTGGTGTCGTCAGCGGCAAGGCTGTCGAGCTTTGACCCCGTAGTGTTCGTCCAGCCATGTCCCCGCTGTCACGGCTCCTCCTGCGGCACAAACCGAGATCGTCCCAAAAACAAAATCTACTATAGAAATGGTCGGCTAGCTAGTCCAAGAAACCGATTAGCTAGCTAGCCGAAACCTGCGTCGATCCTATTTAGATTCAAATTTTTTCGGTTTAAAAAAGTATCTTTAGAGCATGCACTATCCTCATGCTCTAATTAATATTATTAAAAATAGTGATGCAGGGTAAGAAATGGGGCATATAAAAGTAGAAATAGCGATGAGGCTGATGTTATGGTAGATAAATAATACTGGAAGTCTGGAACAACCTGTGCGCCTTGCTTTGTTTCAGCTAAATAAAATAAAATATTGTTATTTTTGCATAAGAAAAACGATGCAATACTTTATAATCATTTTGTGAGTTTTAAATAATCTTCTTAAAGTTATAAAATAATTTTTTTCATTATCTTTCGAAATCTTTAAGACGTATTACAAGGGTTATATCTTTTTTTATTAAAATTTTCATCAACTTTTAACTCAAACAAACAAGTCACCAGATAAGAGCACGATTAACAATGTCGGAGCGACAGAGCATTTCGAGCAACCGTCGGGGATATCCGGAGCTAGCTGTTTCTTCAATCGTAAACTTTGCTCGTGCCTCGTCACGCACTGGTTGCACTGGCACCATCCATCGTGCTGGATCGAGGTGTGAGTGTAACCGGTCACATGCATGTGGCTGAGCATAGCTAGCTGCTGGCCTGCTGCTAGCTAAGATAATCTGGTTTTGCCGGACGCAAACGGCGGCGATTCCTTTCGACGTCAGCAATGATTGCTGCTGCGGCCGGTGCTGCGGCAGCTGTGCTCCGTCACACGCTCACCTCCTCTGGCACTCTACGTGCTACATTCCCTGAACTTTCTTATTAACCAAGTAGAGTTAGCGTCCAGCATTGACCAAACTGCGTGTCAGACCTTTCCAAGCCTCGTCGTGCCAATATATACGCTCCTGCACGCAGGACACGGCCTTCTGCTGTTCACCTCGACATCAACCGCATCGTCGAAAGGTCGGAGACTCGTTGGAGAAGAAAAGACGCGCTTTTTAACGCACGCCGCGCCGCCGCCGCCGCCGCCGCCCATGGAGTCTCCGTCCGGGAGGAGCCGGCCGTCGTCGCTGCTCGGGAGCCTCCGCACGGCGGTGAAGAAGGTGCGGTTCCTGCTCTCCTTCAGCGCGACGCGGTGGATCCTCTCATCCATCGCCGGAGACCGCGCCCGCCCCGGTGCGCCGCCGCGCCGCGTCAGCTTCAACTCGCGGCCGAGCCTGCTCGACGCCGACGAGAGCATCGCGTCCGCCGCCAGGCCGGCGGCGGCGCCGGCCAGGGCGGCGAGCCTCGGGGCGAGGCCCGTGTCGCGGACGAGCAGCGCGGCGGCGTCGGAGCTCTCGCGGACGTCGAGCGGCGGGTCGCCGGCGCAGTCACCGACGCCGCCGGGGGACGACGACGTCGACCGCCGCGCCGAGCTGTTCATCGCCAACTTCTACAGGCACATACAGATGGAGCGGCAGGTGTCGCTTCAGCTGCGCTACTGCCGGCCGGAGAGCAGCCCGGAGAGGACGCCTTCCCGGTGATGGCCGCCGGATCCATGGATGCAGAGCTGCAAACGCCGTGATAAGATTGCCAATAAGAAGCGTATACGCATCTCCCGGAAAGAGAGGAAGATAAAGTGTGTATGGATTTTAGATGGGTGGTTTTTTGGTTCCATCATTCCAGTCAGCACTTTTTTTACTGAGTCCCATGATTTATTTTGCATTAAAAAATATTTGTTTGTTTCATTGCGAATGTACATACAGCGTAATGGTTTTTAGTATATATTGTATAAAAACCTCAGTTTTGAATCTCACTACATGCATCCCATCTGAAACAAAAGAAATTTCCTTTGTACTTTTGGCAGAAATGCAAAAGTTTGATGTGAAATCTATTTTTTGTTTCCTAAAGTTCAGGAGAACTTGAAACATTAGGGCATCACCAATTGTGTCCGATTTTCTCTCAAAATTTTTTTTGCTCTTGTTAAGGTTGACTCGGAGACCCGTTGCTCCTTCAAAAAATATTAAAGATGGCTTTGATGATCTTACGCTCCATAGCATTCGTGAAGAGTACGACATGGTCGGCAAAGAGGGAGACTCTAATCAAGCTAGCTTGTGTGGAAGGACTGCTAGGATCGGCGGCGGTGGCAAGGTCGCACATCTTGGTTAGGGGTTCCATAAAGGACTTATTTATTTCAGTTGAAAGTTTTAATCTAGAAAAGTTACAACCCCTCAAAAAACGTCTTGAAGAGTTCAAAAATAGAAAAAACATTTGGCGAGCGCCGTCCGACGCCTGGCGCACGCTAGACCAACCTGGTCCGTTGGATCAACGGCACCGCACGGATCTGATGCGCTGCCATGCGCGCGCGTGCCAGCGAGTTGTTAGTCGTTGCTAGTAGTGCAGTTGATTAAATTTCCAATTATAAAATTCAAACAGTGTTCAAAATGCGTGGAATAAATTTCATAATTCTTCTAAAATTGAAAGCAACCCATTTTAAATACTTTTTATTTTTTTGATTTTTTTTCACTTTTTCAATTTTTTTGGATGTGAAACTAGGAGAAGACACTTATGAAACTTACATCTATACTAGCAAAACTTGGCCGTGTGCTGATGAAACTTGGCCGTGTGCTAATGAAATCTGTTGAAACTTGGATGAAACGTCGATGTAACATGATGAAACTTGGATGAAACCTGTTGAAACTTGAATTGACCTGATGAAACTTGAAGAAACCTGTATGAGACCTGTTGAAACTTGATGAAACTTGCATTAAACATGATGAAATTTGACAGTTCGGCAAGTTTAACGAATATGAAATCCAAGTTTCCGTAGGCGAAACCCAAGTTTCACCAGGTAAAGTTTGAAGAGTTATATGGCAACATATATCTTGTTTTGTTCGTAAAAATACGAGAAACACGTTGGTGCAAACGGTTTGTGGATTAGAGCACCCAGTCAAAAATTATGATCACCGAAAGAAAAAAATACCGTGGGCCCCACCTGCATGCCGGCACAGTGCATGTCCTCCGCGCGTTTTGCGCGCGCACCGCGAGTCCGGCCGTGCCGACGACAGGCTTTTCCCAAAACATTTTAAAAACTCTAATAAAACTATTTAAAACCCCATAAAAATAAATACAAAATATTATATCATTTGTCTTGTAGAAAAATAATAAATTTTAATTTAATTTAATTTAAGCCGCAAAAACCAAGGTCTTAGATAAAGAGGAACGAGGACAGTGGTCCCTTTGCCGAAGTCCTCTCCATTAGTTCAGCGTCTGATCCAAGGGCCTAGGGGTGAAAATGAGCCTAGTGCCTAGTGTCTGATCCGGTTGGCCCGGTTCAGTCCGAGACGAGCCAAGCCAGGCTTCGGTTGCTTTGACGGGCTGAAACATTGGCTCGGCTCGACTTGTTCCTAGCTGGCGAACCGTACCGTTGGCTCGCCGGGGCTGTCTGTAGCACAAACTCACAACAGCAAACCAACGATGCAGCGTCTGACCAAACTGACTAATTATATGCCTAAATCCTAATTGAATTATTTTAATCGATTTAGATGGAATCGATTATGCATAGACTTGATTACAGCTGATGGTTGTCTCCGAAATCTGAATGCTGAAAACCAATGCCGACTCTCAAGTCTCAACTGCTTTGACGCATGGCACGACAACAATGGTAGATTGATCTCACTGACACCCAGTTCGACGGCCTCGTTTCAAATGACATTAAGTTCGATCGCCTTGACGCGTATGACACCGGACACACCAATTTGTGATCTCAGTGACATTTTGCCTTTTTTCTCAATTTACCGTCGATTTTCCCATTTTCTATATGTGACTTGACCATATTCCCCTCATTTGGCCCACAAGTCAGTGAGAGAAGAAGAGGACGCTAGGTTGGGGAAGGCGGCGCTGGCGTTGGGGGAGGAGGTGGTGGCGAGGCGATGACGACGGCAGAGAGGCAACGGCGGCGACGAGCTCGAGCACGGTGGCAGCGAGGGGATGGCGGCGATGAGCATGGCGATTATGGCCGTGACGAGGCGCGGTGGCGGCGGGTGTTGAGGGAGGCGGCGGCGCTGAGGTTGGCGGCGGCGGCGAGCACCGACAAATGAGGCGGCGGCGCTGCAAAGAGCTCGAGACGGCGGCGAGGCGATGTCGGCGACAAGGCATGGCGGCGGTGGGTGTTGGGGCAGGAGGCGCCGGCGTTTGAGGCGGCGCCAGCGTTGGAGAAGAGTGGCCGGTTGAAGAGGATAGGGGCAAAATGGTCATTGCACTAGAGAAAAAAAGTGTAAATCATTAGTAAATTGAGAAAAAAAGACAAAATGTCACTGAGATCACAAACTGATGTGCCCAGTGTCATACGTGTCAAGACGATCGAATTTAATATCATTTGAAACGAGGCCGTCGAATTGGATGTCAGTGAGGTCAATCTCCAACCCGGGAACAACAATATACATGATCCATCTGAATATTTGATAGCAACAAACACCACTTCCAGATAACCATGCGATGCCTCGGCAATAAAATAAAAACAGAACAGAAATGCTCCAACACACATTTAAGAAAAAACAAGATAAACAAATCATCCATAATTTCTCCTATATATATAATAGGAAAACAGTATAATTTCTCCTATATATATAATAGGAAAACAGTAATCCAAAACGAACGAGAAGCAAGCAAGCAAACTTCAGGAAGCTGAGTCACGATGCTGAAGAGATTTGCCTCCTCCTCGCCCTCGCTGCTGTTGCTGCAGTGTTACCTACTAACCCAAGAAACTTTGCAAGATTCGCGACAATGCCATGACAGCAATAGGCAAAAGTAAGAAGCATTAGTAAGGGTGGAGTAGTGGGCCTCGTGGTTGGGCTGAGAGCAGACCTGTTTTGCTTTTGTGGCTGTAAGCGTGTGTATAAGAGGGTGCATGCTGTACCTGAAAAGGCTATATAAAAAAAGAGGTTTGCTACGGTGTTTGCGAGAGGTACCTCGATCATAGAAGGGCATTTAGGGTAGTGAAAAATTTGTAACGAGTGGTAGTTGGGTAATTAGTTGAGAATTAGTGGGTAATCTGATCTAATTATCTCTCCCGTGACTTATCTATCCCAAATTAATTCGGTTTTAACTCGAAACCTTCGCCGTGTTCTTGGCGTTGATTCACCGAATAGAATCAAATCTCTTAAAAAGACGCGACCTTTCTTCTTGGAAGGTTTTGTGGGATTCGGCCAAGTTGGTATCAGAGCTAGGTTCGATCCGTGCTACTCCCACACACCGGAGCCTTGATCGGTAAAATTCTGGAGGGCAGGTTAGCTGTTGCTTCGGCGACGGCTGTAATTGCCTAAACCTTCGGTTCGATCGGTGAAGGTTGGAAGGACCACGACTCCCTCAAGACAAGCAGCTCAAGTGCGGCAAGTGTTGATATGGAGTCGAGGTTGGGGATACTGTTGAAGGAGGTGATGGCGGCGATGCAAGCTGATCTGATGAAACAAGTGACGACTGCAGTAAAGGACGAATTGCAGACCCAATAGGCAGGGGTGGAGCAAAAATTGGAAGAGCAGAGAGAAAATTTAGAACAGGTGCAAGTGAAGGTAGATCTATCAATGGATTCTCTAGGGAAGATCCAAGGGGAGCAAGAGCAAATGTCACGGGCAGTGCAGGGACCTGCACCAACCCTTATCACCATTCCATTAAGGGATACGACTGGAATTGTTGGAGCTCCACCGGCAATTTTGGGTAGGGTGGCCACGGGATTGAGGAGATCAATAGGTGAAGCCAATTCGCAGGTGACATTCCCTCCACCTACACCTTAGAAATAGCAGAAACTTCCAGGGCAGCAGAAGGAAACAATAAGCGAACATGGATGTCGGAGATGGATTTTCCAAAATTTGATGGCGTAGATGTGAGAATCCGGATTGATAAATGCGAAACTTTCTTC
The DNA here is from genome assembly GCA_005191435.1 of Raddia distichophylla. Taxonomy (NCBI): domain Eukaryota; kingdom Viridiplantae; phylum Streptophyta; class Magnoliopsida; order Poales; family Poaceae; genus Raddia; species Raddia distichophylla. The sequence goes on from SPJY01012519.1 coordinate 2,102,655, forward strand.
ACCATGTATCAGATTTCAGAGGGGTTCAAAGTAGTAGCAGCTACCATGTATTTGATGGAGAGCGTAGCACATTGGTATCAGTCCTTCAAGGTCAGTAATCCAACCCATGACTGGAGACAATTTAAGGAGGCAATTGTGCTAGAATTTGAAGGGAATGAGCACAGAATCAAATTGCGAGAACTCCTGATGCTAAAGCAAACCAGGAATATAAGAAAAAGTTTGAGATAATTGTGTATCAGTTAAGGTTGTAGGATGAAAATATAGGAGGGTTGATGTTGGTAACATAGTTTGTGTTAGGGCTTAAGGAAGAATTGAGAGCAGCAGTAGAGATCCAGATGCCAAAGTTAGTGTGGAGAGTTGCTGCGTTGGCCACGGTATAGGAAAGAATACTGGAAAGATCAAAGAAATTTTTGTCCAAAGGAAATAACTCCAGAAACATGTACATGCCCTCTAGTACTGACACTACATTCAAAACAGGAGCTTCAAGCATTAGACTGGACAAGGGTGAGTTGTGGAAAGCTAAACAACTCAAAGACTATCGACGAGCTAACAATTTGTGCTTCAAGTGTGGGGAGCCCTTTTCTCCTCAGCACCAGTGCAAAATCCAGAATATAGGCCAACTTAAAGCAATGCAAGCTACAAAAATAGTGGATGATGAGGTGCTGGATCTGTTGATTGAAATAGAAGAGCAGAGTGAAGAGGAAGAAGCTCAAATTTCCTTAAATGCTTTAGCAGGAGCAAGCCCCTCCAACACGATCAGATTAAGAGCTCTTGGGGAAAACAAAATCATGCTCATTCTGGTTGATTCCGGTAGCTGACACAGTCTTGTGGATAAGAATTTGGTCAGTCATCTTAAATTACCCACTCAACAAGTCAACACACTTACAGTTAAAGTGGCCAATGGAGATACAATAGAGTGTGTGTATGAACTACCTGACTTAACTTGGTGGATACAAGGTAAAACATTCAAACACACCATGAAAGTCATTGAGTTGGGGGGTTATGATGCTATCTTAGGTATGGACTGGCTCAAATTATGGGGAGCAATGCAATGTAATTGGGTGGAACAATGGATTGAGATCGTTGATCAAGGCCAAGTGATTAGATTACAAGGGGTCAAGGAATATGAAGTAGGATCCATATAGGAGGCATCATCAGTACAACTGTGCAAGTGGCAGTCAGGAAATGATATCTGGGCTACAGCTATACTAGAGCAAACAACATCAAATGAGAAAGACACTGACGATTGCATTCCCGAAGCTATTACTCAAGTCCTTCATGAATTCAAAGGTGTTTGTTGAACCCAAAATTTTACCACCTCACAGACAATTTGACCATGCTATACATCTCATGCCCAATACTGAGCCAGTTAACTCAAGACCATATAGATACTCTCCTCTTCAAAAGACTGAAATTGAAAGGCAAGTAGAAGAAATGTTGGCAGCCGGCACTATTTTACCCAGCATGAGCCCTTTTGCTTCGGCCGTTTTACTAGTCAAGAAAAAAAGATGGGAGTTGGCGCTTCTGTGTTGACTATAGGAAGCTCAATGCTCACATAGTCAAGAGCAAATTTCCCATGCCAATTGTAGACGAACTATTGGATGAGCTAGGTGGGGCAATAATTTTCTCCAAACTGGATCTAAGGGTTGGGTACCATCAAATTAGGATGGTTGAAGAAGATGAAGCAAAGACGGCATTCAATACCCACAATGGCTTATTTCAATTCCGAGTAATGCCGTTTGGCCTCACTAATGCCCCTGCCACATTTCAGTGTGTAATGAACTCTATATTTGTCCAATTCATCTGAAAAATTCATGCTTGTTTTTATGGATGATATTCTAATCTACAACAGCAACTTAGAAGATCATCTTACTCAACTAAGGATGGTATTACAGGTTCTGAGAGAACCAATTGTATGTAAAAAGTCTAAATGTTACTTTGCAGCTCACTAACTAGAATATCTTGGCCACATCATTTCTCAAGAGGGAGTGGCCACTGATCCTGAAAAAACCAGAGTGATGAAGGATTGGCCTATCCCATCTAATGTCACAGAGCTGAGAGGATTTTTAGGACTCATAGGCTATTATAGAAAATTTGTGAAAAACTATAGGGTGCTTGCAAAACCACTTACCATCTTGTTGCAAAAGAAAATTTTTGTCTGGACACCTGATGCTCAACAAGCATTTCGTACACTGAAGGATGCAACGTGTTCCACTCCAGTCTTGGCTGTTCCAGACTTTTCTAAACAATTTGTTATTGAAACAGATGCATGTGGAGCAGTGTTACTTCATGAGGCATTGGAGCAGTGTTACTTCAGGAAGGACATCCAGTAGCCTTTTATAGCAAAGCACCAAGTATAAACAATAGAAAGTTGTCCATATATGAAAAGGAATTCCTGGCCATTATGATGTCTATTGAGAAATGGAGAACATACTTATTGAGGGGCCCTTTTCTCATCAAGACAGATCATAAGAGTTTATGCCATCTTGACGACCAAGCTCTCACTTCTGATCTTCAAAGAAAAGCAATGACAAAATTGGTTGGCTTGCAATTCAAATTCTAGTACAAGAAAGGTACTGAGAACAAAGTACCGATGCATTATCAAGGGTGGGTCAATTCTTTTCTCTTTGGGCAATATCCAGTGGACAACCTCTTTGGATGCAAGAAGTTCTAAACTCCTATGTGGTAGATCCAGCGGCTCAAATTCTTATACAAAAGTTGGCACTTGGGCAAGGGAAACATGACCAATTCACTATGACAGATGGAATCATCAGGAAGCAAAACAGGATATGGATTGGAGCAAATTATGGGCTACACACCAAATTAATTCATGCATTTCATTCTACACTAATTGGGGGGCATTCTGGTTTCCAAGCAGCTTACCAAAGACTTAGAAAGCTATTCGCTTGGGAAGGATTTAAAGTTTCAGTTCAGAATTTTGTGAAGCAATGTCAAATTTGCCAACAAGCTAAACACGAAAACTGCAAACTACTAGGTTTGTTAAACCCTCTACCAATCCCTGATAATGCTTGGCAAGACATATCGACGAATTTTGTGGAGGGATTCCCAAAGTCTGATGGATACTCAGTCATTTTAGTGGTAGTAGATCGATTTACTAAATACCGTCACTTTTTAGCTCTCAAGCATCCTTACACAGCTAATCAAGTAGCCAAGCAATTTCTGAATATTATTGTCAAACTGCATGGGGTGCCAAGATCAATTGTCTTAGACAAAGTATTTACCAGTATTTTCTGGAAAGAGCTCTTCAAACTTTTTGATGTGAACTTGGCTATGAGCACTGCATATCATCCACAAACCGATGGCCAAACCGAGCGGGTGAATCAGTGCTTAGAGATGTACCTTCACGGTGCTTGTCATCAAACACCCAATAAATGGATTCAATGGCTGGCTTTGACAGAATTTTGGTATAACACTAATTACCATACGGCTTTAAGGTTATCTCCTTTCAATGCATTGTATGGTCGTGGAACCTCATTATGGAATATTACCAGAGGTAACTTCAGCAACTAATGTTGATGTCCAGACTATGCTAACTGAAAGAGCTGGTCATTTAGAGCTGCTTAAGAAAAATTTGGCACGAGCACAAGCAAAGATGAAATAGATTGCTGACACAAAAGTTCTAACAGAGAGTTTCAGGTGGGAGAGAAGGTCCTTCTTAAGTTGCAACCATATGTGCAAACTTCTGTTACTAATCGTCCCTGTCCAAAAATATCCTTCAAGTACTTTGGTCCTTATGAGATTCTTTCCAAAGTGGGCAAAGCAGCATACGGTTTGAAGCTTCACCCAGAGAGTCAAATACACCCAGTTTTCCATGTGTCGCAGCTCAAGGCATTCACACCAAATTTCACTCCGTTTCCACTGATTTACCATAATAGATAGCACTCCATGTTCTTGATACTGAATCGGAAGAAATCCTAGACAGACGGTTGGTTAAGAAGGGAAATACGGCACACACTCAAGTTCTAATCAAATGGACTTCATTACCAACATCCATGGCGACCTGGGAAGACTATACAGTCCTGCGTGATCGGTTTCCATCGGCAATAGCTTGGGGACAAGCTCGTAATCAAGGGGGGAGCAATGTCATGACAATAATTGGCAAGAGTAAGAGGCATTAGCAAGGGTGAGTAGTTGGCCTCATGGTTGGGCTGAGAGCAGGCCTGTTTTGCTTTTGTGGCTGTAAGCGTGTGTATAAGGGGGTGCGTGTTGTACCTGAAAAGGCTATGTAAAAAAAAAGAACGAAAAAACTCCAGTTTCTATCTCAAGTTCTTATCTCTTTTCCCAAATCCCCCTTCTCTAAATGTAGGACATGACAGACACCACATGCAGATTTGTTTCAATGCTTGAAACAAGTCGGCTTGCCATTGTCATTGCCTTACCTTGAAAGAAATCTGTGGCCAGCAGTAGAATCGTGAGGTCATCGAGGCAAACCGCGAGCGGCAAGCCTAGACAAGAGGGTGGCGGCTAGCCGGCGGGAGGTAGGCAGGAGGAATGGCGGAGGGAAGTCAGATTGCTGGAAGAGGCCACTTAACGTCTATTGACTCAACGTCATCTGTTGACTCAACGTCATCGTTGGAATCTCCCCATATGGCTTCTTCCCCAGACCTGCAACATACAAACCCAAACAAATCACACCATCCTTTAAAACTTGTCTGAACTCTTATTTCTGAATATTTGCCCAATATTCCAAAGTTGTGCACACCATGTACAGAATTGATATTGGTGATTTAATTAGGTATCCATCAAAAGCAACTTTATTCCTATACGCCCAAATTAACCAGCAGAAAGCCGCAAGACACACAGAATGTAACTTAGCCGCCCCGGGCCAAATGCCATTCATCCGGCTAAAGAATTGTTCAAAATTTCTAGGCCTACCGTTTGATTGAACACAAGTTGAAATAATGCCCCACAAGGATTTAGCAACAACACAGGAAAATAAAAGGTGGTTAGTAGTTTCTATTTCATTGCAAAACAACATCTAGGGTCTCCACCCCAATTTCTATTCTTTAAGTTCACTCTAGTAAGGATAGAATTCCTAAGAACTAGCCACATAAAGATCTTAATTTTAAGTGGCATTCTAGCACCCCATATCAACCTATACTCATTATTCGCAACACCGGAATACATATCATTGTATAGGGACTTAACAGTGAACATTCTAGTTTCCATTTAGCAATATCAGGGCCTCTACCCAACTGTATGTGCTCAAATTTCTGAATTAAGCCTCTCCAGGCACATTCTTCTGTAGATGTCAACCATCTCCTAAATGTAAGTCTTCAGTTTTGTAATTTGCATTGAGCAACCGGCATATCTTTGTCCATACAAACATTATAAAGGCAGTACATCTTTGAAAGGAATATTCCCAAACCAACAGTCCCCGCAAAAATCAGTTTTCCTCCCATCACCAATACAATATTCTCTATTCTGAATATATATTTTTTTTGCATCTCAGAATGTCCCCCCACCCATGGGAATCCCCTATCATGTGTTTGATCTAAAAAATGGTCTTACCTCTCAAATATTTATTGGAAACAATTTTCTGCCAAATCCCTATATTGTTATCTAGTCTCCACCACCATTTGCATAAAAGACTAATGTTTATATATCTCAAATTTTTATTCCCAAACCTCCTTTCCTTTTAGGTTTAATTAAATAATCCCATTTAGAAAGATGATACTTCTTTTTGTTACCATTCCCTTGCCAAAAGAAATCTCTTCTTATTTTATCAATTTGTTTAATCACCATCTTAGGCATCAAGAACATTGACATGCAGTAGATTGGTTTACTAGAAAGGCATGAATTAATAAGCACAATTCTCCCACCACAAGACAAAGAACTCCCTTTCCACCCCTCTAATTTTTTCCTTACTTTATCAACAACTCTACCCCAATGGCCATTCCCTATCTTGTTACCCCCACAGGCATACCTAAATACAAAATGGGTAGAGTGCCAACATTGCAAGTGAAGAGTTTAGAATACAAATCCTCAATTTGATTATCCCCATTAATAACAAAAACCTCACTTTTATGGGAATTAATCTTCAAACCTAAAAGCTCTTCATAAAAAACATTATAAATTTCAATTTCTTGGCAGATTCAATGTCATGTTTAAAATAGATTATTGTATCATCCGCAAAGTGAAGAATAGCTACCCCTCCTTCTATCAAATTAGGGATCAAGCCCAACACATCTTTGTTATTTTGTGCTATTCTAATCATTTTCGCAATACAGTCAGCAACCAAATTAAAAAGAAGTGGGGACATGGGGTCCCCCTGTCTAACCCCTTACCACTCTGGAAATAAGGTCCAGAAATGTTGTTTGCTCTCACACTCAAAGTGCCCCCAACGACTATCTGCTTGATCCATCTAACCACCATTGAATGATAACCTCTGATAGTGAGCATTTGGAAAAGAAAATCTCAATCTACTTTATCATACGCCTTTTCAAAGTCGAGCTTTAGAAAAATTCCATATTCACCACCATGCTTGCAGAGTGCATGATTTCATGTAAAAGACATAATCCCTTCAACAATATATATGGTTTTTTTTAAGAAAGCACTCTGTGTATCTGACACAATCCTATTAAGAACATTCTTAACTCTATTAGCAAGTACTTTTGTGAAGATTTTGTATAAGCAATTCAAAAGACAGATTAGCCTAAAGTGTTGAACCATTACAGCATCAATTTTTCTAGGTAAAAGAATAATTTTTTAATTTGGACTTCGTTTGTAAGATTTATGGATGTTTTAGTTAACCTCGGTCTGCCAGCCTAAATTTAACTCAAATTTGAATTCAAACCTTTCCATCTTCAAATTCTTTGATTGATCTCGATCTCTAGTTGACCCCCCAACCCCCCAAACCACACAAGGAAAGCCTCGATATCATAGAGATGTCACGTTGAATACAAATTTGGCTATGCACAAGTGCACGACCAAAGCAAATTTGAACCAAGTCATTCCTTTATTATCTTCTGGCCAAATCCGGTGCAAATAATTCTCCTATATTGGACAAAATCGATGGGTCCCACTTTTTTCCCTTTTCCTTGCGCGGCATTGCAACAGAAGTTTGTTCTTATTCTTACATGCCAGCCAAATCGATTCTAATTTATTCTATATGTTCAAAAATTAATTCTTGACCAGTAGTCATGTCCTTATCGTTCTCTCCTTTTTCAAGCGAAATCGTCATCATTTTGATTTCATGTCTAAAATAGCATTTTCTTTCAGCAATTTCAATATTACCCGTAGCTGTATTATCGTGTTCGCATCAGGTAAGTTACTGATGGTGTTGAACGATCAATAGTGATGCCGATATCGAAGGGGTGTTCTCTTGCGGCGCACATAGGGCTAACAAATGCCACATGTTTTTTTCTTCCAGAATTCTGCAAAGAAGGCATGCGAGGGAGTTCGGCCAACCTCTTCGTGCTAAATTCTCCCCCGTACGTATGGATTTTATTTCACACAGCCAACGATCCAAAAACAAACTGCATTGGGCTCTGTATTTGCCTTCCAATTGGTGCGGTGGATCCCTTTTACTGTGTGTCACTGCGACGTCCCAAAACGTGGCATACGAGAGAACAGGGGGGGGATTTATTTCACGCGTCGACGGATCACGGATGGACGGCATAGTTCGGGGGGTGGCATAAATCTGGCTTCCCCAGCACCTCACATGCCGCGGCCGCAGCCGGCCGATTCGTTTCCAGGGAGGGTTCCCGCTTCCGATGGCGACGTCGAGCGGCGCCCACCCAACCGAACCGGTGCGAGCGCGACGGTGCATGCATGGTGGCAGTATTGTGCGCGAGCGAGGGCGTGCGAAGCCGTACAAGGAACAGCGCCGCGCGGCAGCTCGCAACGCAAAGCATTCTCGCATGCGTGTGTTCGATGCTGTCGTCGCTGCGGCGATCTGGTGTCGGTGAGGCGGTCTCCACGGCGCGGGGGTATTGGGGTATGGCCCTGGTCTTTACGGCCTACAAGTCTAGGGCAGTTTTTAGAGGAGGTAGTCAAGTTTAATTAGGAGACTAGAGGTTGCTGAAGTCAGAAGAAGAAAGGATATTTTGGCTTCAAAAATTACCTTCATCCACATTAGAGATTGTGTATTGCCTAGTAAAAAAAGTGCTTACTTTTACGAAGCATTTTTTTTGCTTATGGAATATTGGTTTTGCTCTTTGAAATATTGTGTTTGTTCTTGCGAAACTGCTCATACAGGGTGAAATATTTTTTGGAACATTCTTTCGATGATGTCATCGGTATTTTTGCCATGTTTCATTATTGTCCCAACCATATTCTAATAATGTTTCACCAGTGCTTTATACGCTAATAAATGAGTGATAAGAATACATTATAAGTAAAGTATCCCTACAATGTATGAACCGATAGAAGGGGGAATGCAGATAGGAATGGCAGTCGGACCGTTCAGGCACAAGTATGCTAGTTGTGGGCCTCATACCCGAGCTAAAAAGTTCAACCCATACCCATACACATATTTGTCCATGGGTACAAAACTGTACCCATACCTATACCGTCGAGTTTCAGGATGTGCACTGCATCCACAGATGTTGCATCGCCGTCACTATGGGAGCTTGCACCACACTGCTGTCGAGGTGGGGCGGAGCGGTGTTGCCAGGCCTAGAGGACGGCCAGGAGGGAAGGAACGATGTCGATTGGTCTGGTGGACGGCGAGGGCGGGAAGATGCAGCATCGTCCAATCCATAGGGAAGCGAGGCGGTATCATCAGGCATGGAGGATGGCGGAGTGGTGTGGTCGGATCCCGAGGACAACACGACGGCGTGCGTGTGGCGTCGCTTGATCCGAGGGACGGTGGGACTGGTCAGCATGGAGTGGCATTGCTGAATTTGGAGGACAACGGAGCCGGGTGTGCGATGTGGCATTCCCAAATCTGGAGGACGACAACGATGGTGACTAGTGGCTTTCAGAGGGAATGCGTCTAAACCTCCCCCTAAGTTTTGACCGTGTAACTTTACTACTGAATTAATACAAGGTAGTTCCCCTGCCTTTTCCTAAAAAAAACGACGGTGACTAGTGGTCATCAGAGGGACTAGAGGAGGTGGTGGTGCTGGTGGACTAAAAGAGAGGATATGTCGGGAGAATGTGAGGAGGAGAGAAGGATTGGGAAAGGGGATCGGGAGTCACGACCTGAGAGGCTAAAGGGAGATGACGGATCGTGATTTCTCCTACATAGATGGGTCCCACTTGAACTGTGGGTATCAGGCATGAACAATATTAAACCATGTATGCCTTAATTAATGCTCGCAGTTATCCAATTTTTATTATACCCATGCCCCTGGGTATTAAATATCACAATATCTATGTTTAACAGGTATTTACCTATATTTACACCCACTGTCATCCCTAATTGTGGAGGGTCATAACCGATATATAATAGGGCATATCACTCAACTATCGGTATTCATCATAAAACACTTCTTAATGAGTAGTATGGATAGAGAAGGGAAATAACCTTACTGCCAGCTGGTAAAGCATGCGGATTCCCTGCACTTGGCATCTGGGCTAATTCCAACGGCAATTTAAACTGGTCGGAAGTGAAAAAAACCCATGAACCATTCTCATGGCACTATGGCTACCGAAACGTTTGGCGCTTTATATTTCTTACTCACATAGCACTGCATCTGCATGTCTATCAATCGCTCCAGTTTGCTACAATACTCCATTTTTCATTTTGGATTTGCACACCATATATGCATACAGTAAATGTTTTTTCCCCAGAAAACAGGCATGTAGTATGTAGACATGTAGCAGCACCGTGTTACGCGCGGAAGCAAATCGTCTGCAGTACTTCTCTCTAACTTGGGTCACTGAAAGTACTGCAGAGGATCTCGTTCGCCCAACTGGAGCCGAGCATCGCCGGCTTGCTGGTCTCCACCACCTGCGCTGGTCTCCACCACCTGCGAATCCAACACATGCAGCGCAGGCGACTAGGCGAGCGCACAAAGCACCATGCTTTTTCTGCACTTTACACGCAGAAACGCATGCAGCGCGGATGCGTACGCGGGCACACCCCATGCGCTAGGCAAAGTCGCCGTCGATCCACCCTACTTCCTTCCCGTCGAAGGATCACTGGATCAATGGTGCATGTATCCTTTTAAATAGTCATCTCTAACAGGTTCTCTAAACCGTTTCCTAAAACATTATCGTAATTGCTATTTTGCAGGCGCCTGAAATTAACCAAAACATGCAGGCGTAAAAAATTCCACTTTCTTTCTACTGTTTTTCCACATTTGCATTTATGGAAGAAACGCTTCGCGATAGTGGAATTTTTTGTGCGAGGTCGATTTTTGTATAGATATATTTTGTTTTATGTTTATTATAGATTTGTTTTGTTTTCTGTTTATTATAGATTTATTTTGTTTTCTATTTATCATAACTTTTATTTTGTTTTCTATTTTTCACGTCGAGAGATTTTTTGCTCGTATAATTTGCGAAATCGTGCAGGCGCAAAAAAATTCCACTAAATTTCTATTGTTTTTCCACATTTCCATTTATTGAAAAAACTGTTTTGCGATAGTGGAATTTTTTGCCCGAGGTGTGCATGCGTGTACGTGGCATGTGCCTGCACAAATGCTGAAATTGCAGGCGCCTGCCCAATAGTGCCTCCCAAACATTATTGCGGACAGTCTCAGCCTCTATACCCTTTTAACAGGGTCTCTATATCAGTCTCTAAATTTAGAGACTCCTTCCAGAGTCTCTATATTTAGTATATTTAGATTGTCTCCAACAGCATCCCCTAAAGCATCATCTACCTTAAAATAGGGGATAAATTCTTCCCCTATGTGCTTCAACAGCATTCTCTATTACATTCCCTAAAATAGAGATTTTCTCTCCATTCCCTTATATGTAGGGGTTTTCTTTCCTTCCCCTATACAATTCTCTATATAGGGAACGCTGTTGGAAATGAGAGAAATATAGGGGGGATTTTTTAAAGGAATCCTATATATGAGGCTATATATAGGGGATTAAATTTAGGGATTCCTGTTGGAGAGAGCCTTAGAGACTCTCCATAGACTCCATATATCTTTTTGGGGATAGAGACTTTGTTGGAGATGATGAAAATATAAGGAACGAATAGTGATTTAGAGAAGGGGTATAGAGAACGAAATATAGAGATCTCGCTGGCAATGCTCTTAGGTTTTGTTCTTTTGATCTTATCTGAACGGCTAAACGGCTGAATAGCTAAAATGACTGAATTTGAAGAGTGTGTTGAGGTAGTCTCGAGATTCAGAGTCATTTTGTTTGACTTGTTTTTAAAGCATTAGGACCCACCTTCGAGACAACGAAAAAATATACTAAAAAACTCAAATCATGTCTTTTTAAAACGTAGATAAACCGTTAAGCTGTTAAGCCATTAAGTTGAAAAGAATTGAGTCTTAATGCACTCTATCGCAAATATTTGACTTACATAACTTTAATCAATAATTACTATTATAATTAATTTTAAAATCAGACAAAAACTATAACATTAATGAAGTACATTATGATATACACAAAATTTTTATGTACAAAATCTAATTATTTAAAAATGAATTAATTAGATACATGCCACTGCAAAGTGCTCACTTTTGAGATATGCCGTTATAAATGTCCGTTCTGACCCTTGCCACTACAAAGTAAGTAAACTTTTGAGACTAAAATGGCTTTGTCCTCTTCCTCTTTCTCTCAAACTTTCTCTGCCATGCATCCATTAGCATCACCAGGATTAAGAGAAACATAGGGTCGAAAGGGGGAGGGAAGAGGCGGCATTCAAGCTCAAACGATATCAGCAACTTGACTGTGAGCTCAGATGGCAGCGGCGTGGTCCAGGGGAGGAAGGAGAAATGAGCTCGAGGGTGGAGCGGTTTGCTGGAGGGCTCGCTGAAGTTCCGGTGGTGGTGCTAGGTCTCCGGCGGGGAAGAAGAAGGGATGAAGATTGGAAAAAAGGGGTATGGGTAGTTAAGAAGGGATGAAGATTGGAAAAAAGGGGTATGGGTAGTTTCATCCATTTTGTATGATGGCATATATCGGAGTTTGATCATTTTGTAGTGGCACGAGGCAAAGCGGACTTTTCATGATGGCATATCTCAAAACTGAGCACTTTGCAGTGGCAATGTTTTATGATGGCATATCTTAAAATTGGACACTTTGCATTAGCATGTATCCAATTGACCTTTTAAAAATACATTTATGGGTTATTAAATTTTGAAATTTTCACTAGCACATATCTCAAATGTCAATTATTTGTACCTGGAGGGAGTGCTATATTTTGGTCAACCCATCACTATTTCTTTGACATATTTCTTGTTGAAAATATCCCTTTCTCACTGTTCTTAATTTTGTATCATTAACACATGAGTCATGGTCAACAACTGTTTTAAAGTTAAAAAGGGTTATAAGTAAAAGAGTATACTTCCCTGAAGGGTTTACAAACGTCGCCCACGGATACGTGCTAGCCCACGGTCCAAGAGCAGGGAGCATCAGAACGAAGGAATGATCGGAAGGAGCAGTGGTACCGGAATTAAGCTGCCGACGGCCCCTAAGAGCAAACCATTACGGACACTCACCTTGCCAAATTTGATCATTTTATTTGACTTCAATTCAAACAACACAAAATCATCAATGAATTGATCATGCCCTCAGTAGATCACTACCAATCTATTATCATGGCAAACGAGGATCAGCGTGTCACCAAGGCAACCAAACATACCCATTGTGCCAACCGGCTGAGCCCACAAGTCCACTGCCATGTCATCTTTCTGTCCCCATTGCCCACCATCATCAGCATAAATTACAAAAACGATCTGTGAATCATCATTAGCATATTTTTTTGAAAAAAAAACCAAAATTTCACCAAATCCGCTGCTCCCTGTTTTGGAAAATTGTCAAACATCATGCAAACACGTCGACCTACGCTCCTGCATTGTGCTAATTGCACACGTCCTCGTGTTTTTTTTAAAACCTACAAATCTTCAATGACCTGTCGAGCTAAGCGATTCTAACTTTTAAGAGCATTCCCAACAGCCTGAGAGCAATAATGTTTTAGAGGGTGATATGAAGAGGATGTTGGGGATTCTCTGAGCAATTTGTAAATACTTTTCAACGAAAACAATGGACTATCGATGAAAATCGGTCCATTTTTTAGCTAAAAAGGTGATATAAAACTTTAATTTCATGTTTCTAATATCGAATTTGGTGTGATTTCTGTGATCATCGAGAATTACCACGATTAACGGGCTTGCAATTTTTAAGACAAATTTTCTCAAACATTTTCATTCAAAGATTTTATTTTCCAACCAACGTTTTGGTAAACATTCGTGTGTTGTAAGAAGAACCTTGCTAACTATTGGTAACAAGGGCAAACGTATCCAATTTTGATCTACCAAATTTTGGTGCGAACATGCATGGGTAGGCATTTGTATGTTCTCATCGAGAAAGTTTAATCAGGCCCAGTTTCCCCCAAACGAGTAGCTAGACAAAGGAGAATATTCATTGAAATATGAGAGGGGAACACATTCTGCACAATATAAAACAAAAACGAACCTAGCTGGGGGGTGCGAGCACCGAACAGCAGTCTACGAATTAGCCAAGGCAAATTTTCTACATTGTAGGTCCTCCAAGACACCATTTGTCTGAAAATTTTGGTTATTGCATTCCTGCCTAATATTGCAGAGCATGTAATTAGCTTGAAGGCTTATAAAATCAACTTTAGGATTAGATTGGATTTGTTATTTTTGTTGCCTCCTGTTTGTGCTCAACAAAAGATTGCAAAATCAAACAAAACACTTTAATTATGGAACCTACATTTGAAAGCTTTTGAAACCTAGCTGGACAAAAAATCATGCTTCTTAATCCTAGCCTATATATTCTTCTACATGAACCTCTAGTCTATTCTTTGCCGGATTTTTAAGACACCCAACACAAGTAAGGTCCCTAACGTAGTACCGCAGCACTTTGAACGGTAATTATAAAATCGTCGAGAGTATCTGACGCCGTTCACACGTCGCCCACCACACGGCTGGTGACGACGTCTCTCTTGACATCTAGCCAAGGGTGATCGAGGTTTATGTCAATGGTTTGTTCAAGGCCGGCGAGAAATGATGCCCGCTCTCAACAATTATTTTGTGGCTGTCAAGAGGCTTCATGACAGTCAAAATTCCAGTCGATTCTTATATTGATTGTTTTGGACTATTCATTTTGTTTGATCTAGTGTTGTAGTATTCTCTTATCCCAAGGGATTAGACAATTTGTATATAGATATGAACCGTGTATGTATTATTCAATAGTCTACATAAATATATATACATTGCGTGGTGTAATGTAGGAGTCTCCTTGTTCTTTTACGCCACTACTCTTCCTTTTTTTTTTTCCTATTTTTTAGGAAAGGCCCCCTACTTTTCTACTCCCTCCGTTCCAAATTGTAGTTCACTGTTAACTTTTAAATATTTTATTTGACCATTCATCTTATTCAAAAAATATATGTAAATATTATTTATTTTGTTGTGATTTGTTTTATCATTAATCATATTTTGAGCATGACTTATATTTTCGCATGTTTCCACTATTTTTTTGAACAAGACGAATGATCAAAAGGCGTTTCCAAAAGTCAACAATGAACTATAATTTAAAAGGGAGGGAGTACATCCATCCTATGTGACTACGTCCACCTCCGACGCCAGCGGACTCAAGTTTGAAAACTTGTGTGCCTTATAACATGTATAGTAGATGCTCTATAACATTATCGCAGATAGTTTCAATCTTTATAACCCATGGTCTCTAAACTTAGACTCCCCCAGCCCTAAATTTAGGGCTTGTTCTTTTCAGCGTATCGTTGTGTTGACGTATTATTATAGCAAAATTTGAAAGTACTAGAAAAGAGGTCTAAAGATTAAAAAATAATTTAAAAATGTTTTTAGGATCTTTGGAAGGACTACTAAAAATTTTAAAAAAAACCGTTACAAATTATCACAACATATAAGCTATATAAAAATAACAAAATTTGCTACAGTAATGCGCAACGGTACGTCATGCCGAAAAGAACAAGGCCTTAGAGACTTCCTATCTGATCTTTATTATCTTTTTGGTGATAGAGCCTTTGTTGGAAAGTATGAAAATATAGGAAGTGAATAGTGTTTTGGAGTTGGCATATAGTGATCAAAATTTACGGAACCTACGAGTGCTGCTTTTAAGAGTATCCCAATAGCTACTCTATAATTTCATCTTCTGTAACACTTCTCTAAAATATTTCCTCAAGGGAGCACTTCCAAGTTCCAACCCAGGCGACTGTCACACGCGGGCCCGTCGGGGCCACTCGTCGGCGAGCGTGCGGCAAGGCCCAGTCGTCTGGATTATAGCAAAACCGTTTCCTCAATCCTGGAAAAAATTAACACTTTACACTGCATCTTAGAAAGATGTATTCCTTCAAAAAAATTTGTCTCTAAACGCATGTCTAGCAGGTACTATATAACACCGTTGTGGACAATCTCAGTCCTCCAAATTTTATTCTTTGGATCCGCCGGTGCAAATGACACCATCAATGTCCATGTCCAGACTCCAGAGTCCAGAGAGTCCTTCACCATCCACCCATCATCGTCTTCCCATAAACTAACCTTTCGATTAGAGCGAAATGGAGCGGCTTAACACTTATATAAACCCCTGCATCAGTCCACTCCCCAAACCAAACAAGCAACCCAAGCAGCTACACTCACTGCTCACTAGATAAGCTCGCTAGTGCAAACCATGGCGTCGACGTCTCCGAGCCCGAGCTCCCCAGCCTGGCTCCTCGTCGTCCTCTTCCTTGATCTCCTCCTCCTCCTCGCCAATGCGCACCCGCTCGCCCCTTCGCCGTCGGCGCGGCAGCCGGCGCCCAAGCCTCCGGGAGCGGCCGGCATTTCGCCGGGGCTCGTCTCCACGCTGCGCGAGACGCTGGACACGATCAAGGACGTCGCGTCCATCATCTCGTCGTTCCCCATCGGCGGCATCCTCGGCGGTGGCGACCTCCGCCTCTCCTCCGCCATCGCTGACTGCCTCGACCTGCTCGACCTCTCCTCCGACGAGCTGTCATGGTCGATGACGTCGTCCGACTCGGCGGCGGCGGCCTCCCACCCCCCCAACGCTGGCGGCGGCGGCGGCGCCGCCCGCCTTGGCACCGGCGACGCCCACGCTGACCTCCGGTCGTGGCTGAGCGGCGCGCTCGGGAACCAGGACACCTGCAAGGAGGGCCTGGACGAGACCGGCTCTGTGCTCGGCTCGCTCGTCGCCACCGGTCTCCAGGCCGTCATGTCGCTCCTCTCTGACGGCCTCGGCCAGGTCGCCGCCGGCGACACTGCCGCCGCCGCCGGGCCGTCCGGCCGGCGGGGCCTCCCGCATTGGCTGGGGCCCAGGGAGCGGCGGCTGCTGCAGATGCCGGTGGGGCCGGGGGGCATGGCGGTGGACGCCGTGGTGGCGCAGGACGGGAGCGGCAACTACACGACGGTGACCGCGGCGGTGGCGGCGGCGCCGGCGGAGAGCGCCGCCCGGTACGTGATCTACGTGAAGAAGGGCGTGTACAACGAGACGGTGGACATCAAGAAGAAGAAGTGGAACCTGATGCTCGTCGGCGACGGCATGGGCGTCACCGTCATCTCCGGCCACCGGAACTACGTCGACGGCTACACCACGTACCGGAGCGCCACCGTCGGTGAGTCCATACATCCCCATCCCCTCCTGTCGGTCGCTCCTTCAATAAATTCGCGGAAAGCTGGTCCTGTCGGAGCCGCAAAGCCTGAAGCTCTGAACCGTCCGATCGGCTCCCGTTTCTGGACGGCCGACCACGGCCATTTGATTGTGAAGAAATAACTCTCGTAGATCGATCTTTAAAGTGGTCGGCGAGTCCGCAAGTGCATGGTCAAGCTCAGAGTCCGTCATGAACTTCACTTACTGCACTGTACTTCACTGATCTGTTTCTAGGTGTGCATGCATTCTAGATTGCTGGTGCGTGAACCAGAAGGCTAGCTAGCTATGCTTTGGCACCCTGACATACTTGAGGGCCACAATTTGCTGGGCGTGGCAAATCATGGCAAGCCACGCTTTTTGTGGCTATAAACCGAACGGAGATCTAATCTGATCAAACTTGATTACTAATCTTAGTAAGTAAATTAATGTGACATTGTTTAGCAATAAACTACACGGCCACTAATTAAGCTTGTCAACAAGCACCGACCTTACAATTATTAAGAAAATAAAAGTCAAAGTTATGCACAATAGGCTTCCAACTAGACCGGTATCAAGATGCCATGATTGGAGTGTGTTCTGTGGTTCCGCTACATGCATGCATTCATGCATGGCCTTTGCGGCTTTGCGTACGTATGCGGCTGTGCACGTACTGTGCATAGCGGGAGCACGGGAATTGAAGTGACACCGCGAGTCACCGACGCGGTGCAAATCAATTCGGATAGGCCCAACGCCAAGCTGGGGCAGCAGGCGTGGAGGAGGCTGCGTGTCAGGAGCCGTGCATGCAGTGGTATGGTTCAGTGCACGTAGCACCGTGTTATTCTTAAAGCCCTCGCTTCGGGCGTATGAGTGGCTACCAGCTGGATCCAAGACACGAGCTGTGTAGCTGAGATGGGATTGAGCTCGAAAGCCGCTCTTAAATCCAGCCTGAGTTTGAGTCTAATTTAAGCTGAGCTCGTGCTCGATCCTAAACATTTGTCGAGCTCAACCGAGCAGGCTGAAGAAACATCACTACACCGGTTATATCTCTAAACCAACTAGTTCAACCAATTCGAGCAGAAGTCGAGTTTAAAGTCGAGGCTTTTGACTTAGGCAGCCTATGGCGTGGCTAACGTCGGCTCACAGGATATGTGTGGGTGACGTTGGTAACAATCTAACACACAGCGGCGGCGGACTGGAGGGAGGCACCGCACGACGGCATCGAGGCTAGGGCACACCCACATGCAAGGGTGAGCGGAAGAGAGAGACGCAGAGAGAGAGAGAGAGGGGTTAGGCCGCGGCCTAAGTTTGAATTCAAATTTGTTTTTAAATTTTTTGTTGATTTTTGGGTGTTACAAATCCTCTTTCTAAAAGAAAATCTCGACCACGAGATTGCTCCTCTGGCTCTCAAGTGAACTACTTTTCGGTTTGATTGCTTCATTACACCTTGCATATCTTGACTCTCTTACGTCTCATCTACCTTTCTATGGTGTTTAGAATCCGTACCGAACGTACGTCATAAGAGAGATTGCGGGCAATAGGTTCTTCTAAGGTTTGGAGTTGTTGGACCTAGTTCTTCTTCCGATACTCTTAGGCATTTCTAAAGTTGAGAGATGTGAAACACATTATGAACATCTACGAGCTCCACAAGTAGCTCCAAGTGATAAGTCACTTGACCTCTTGTGGCAATGATGCGATTAGGTCCCACATACCATGGTGCCAATTTGCCTTTCTACTGAAATTTTTTATTGCCTCTCAATGGTGACACCCTTAAATAGACCGAGTCTCCTACTTGGAAGGTGAAATATTTGTGATGATTATCTGCATAGCTCTTTTGTCTTGATTCAGCATCAGCCTCTCTCGTATGACCTTAACCATTTCTCAAGGTCGACAGCGGAGCAAAGATGGTGCTGGCCTCGCCCCTTCGGGGTGAGGCAAAGGTGGATCGGAGACAGTGATCACCCGAAGGAGTCCTCGGGTGAGGAAAAGGCATCTTGGAGATGGTGCTTACCCTGAGGGGGCCTCGCCCCTTTCGGATGAGGCCACAACGGACTGAAGAGACGCCGACGTGGAGGGGTTGACCCGCAAGAGCCCGGAAGGAGGCCGAACGTGCTAAGTTCAAGCCGTGAGGGAAGGAAGGTTCCGTTTGCAGCAAGGAGGCTAGGTGACAGAAAGTATGGTCAGCAATAGGTGTCAGGAATCGTATCGCGGGACAGTAAGGGTACTTCGGGTCCGAGGGTGTTTTTCCCTTGGCACCCTCGTCAAAGGGAATAGGTCATGGGCCAAGAAGTCTTTTCCTAGAAAATACTTCTCTGCCCTTTCTTTGTCCCCAAATAGAGGGGTTGCATCGTAAGATGTAAAAATGCCCCCCCCCCACTATAAATAGGGGGACCCCAAAATAATAAAAGGGAGGCTACAATTCGCAGGATAGCTACTCTGTCTAACCTTTGTTTCCTTGAGCTGCTTCGCGAGCTACGCATAGTTGCTACACGAGGCAGCCCCTTAGAAATCTATTGTCTGACTCGAGCCAACGATAGTCTTGATATCGAACACTTGGTTCTCCCCTGTCTCGGACCAATGGGGCGGTGTTCTACACTTGCGTCTGTGCATGATCTCAAAGGGTGACATCTTCGGTCTTAATAGGTAGCTATTGTTGTATGTGAATTCCGTATAGGATAAGCCACTTTCCCGGTCATTAGATCTAAGGTAATCATGCCTCTAATGAGAGATACTGAAAGGTGCCAAGGATGGTAAAATAGCCTGTTGATTAAACCCTTCATTCAAGCGCAAAAGTCGATTTCGAATCTAACCAAACTTTCGTCAAGTTTGATCTCAAGTTGAATGCTAAACTCAATGTTGATTCAAGGAACTTAAGAGTTTAAGACCATCTACAATGGTATCTCTCCAGGATCATTTTTCTTTGCAAAGAGACTCTGGTCCCTTAAAATGCTCTAGCAAATTCTCTTCACGGTTCTCTTTAGAAGAAATTTCTTCGTGCATTTTTTTTAGAAAGAAATTATCTCTTCGTTCTCTTCATAAATCTCTCGAAGAGATGTTGTTGAGATGGTGAAGAATAAAGAGAAAGAATGTGGAAAAATGAGGAAAAAAATAGAATGAAGAGAAAATAGTTGAAAATGGTCTAACCGAGCTCGAACTCTTTATGGGACCGACTTGAATCCATCCATATTCCATAGTTAGACTCCAAGCATGCATCCAAAATATATTCCTCTCATTGATACATCATAGACGTGCTGCCCGTGCAGCGCGCGCACATATTGAAGGCTAGCTAGTCCTGCCACCTTTCTCTCGATCGATCGATCTCGCCTTAAATAAGCAACGTGCGGCATTAACGCAGGTTCCGGTGGTTGCCACGCAACAATGGATTAAATGAACACAAACATGTATGTATGCATGCATGATGCATACATATACATGAATAACATGCATAATACTAACATAATAACATAACTATGTGTGTATGCGGCCCTTTTTTATGGACGGTTTGGTTTGATTTAGTTTTGGTTGAGTCATACTTTTATTTATATATAGACTTTGCTTTTTCATTAAATACATGGGACGCCAGGCTTTTTTCATTAGAATAAAGTGGTTTAATCGAAACGGGCCCTTCATATTTGTAACTAGCGCTGGAACTTGAACTCGAGGCTCTCGAGCAACTCGGGCTCGGCTCGGTCTCAGGCTCGGCATGGGCTCGGCTCGTTACAAAACGAGCCCGATCCGAGCTTTGTTTCCAACTCGTGACATATTACGAGCTGAGCCAAACTTGAGTTCAGCTTGTTCGTGAGTAGCTCGCGAGCTAGACAACAAAGTGCACATTCCAGATCAACATAACCCACAACCCACCCACAAGTCGACCCATTTTACACTATCTCAACCCATCACCCATCGGCCCTCAGCCTCTCACATAGCACCTAGTCACCTACCGGCCAAGCCACTGCTTGACCTAGCCGCCCCCAACCCAATCCTCCATTCCCCGAATCCCATGACCTGGCCGCTCGCCTCAGAGCTATCGTGCCTCCACCCTGGCCTCGTCGCGCCTCCACCCCTACCCCGCCTCCACCCTCGACGGCTCCTTCCTCGGCGTGCCTCCACCCCCACAGCTCCCTGGCGTCTGCTCAATCCCCGACAAACTCAACTCGTTTCCACCCCAAATCGTAGCCACATTGCTTCTGCCACGGCATGCTATGATCACCGCACGACACCTTGGCTCGCTTTTGAACCTTGGCACCTCGTTTTTTCTAGTTCAACAACCAGTCTGATTTGGTTTTAAAAACTAGGACTTGGTTAGTTTAGCTGCAGTCCCAGGGAGTACACCACAAAAGGACCACGCAAAAAGTGGAAGATAGAGCACCACCTTATTCTAATGAAAAAGCAAGGTCTATACATAAATGAAAGAATATGGCTCAACCAAACTAAAGCTAACCTTGCTTTTTCCATTAGAATAAGGTGGTTTAGGCTAGATCATTCTTTTCTAACCTTATATTTATATGAACTCTTTTTTTAAATTGCTTTATTTTATTATTATAGCTTTTAATCTAACCACAATAATCGATGGCGTATATCTTTTTTTTCTTTCCAATCAATGTGGGATTTTCTAGTATTTTAGAACTAATTGGTGACTCTATTTAACTCTATTTAATATGATAATAATCGATAGATGGGATTATCATATGAGTTTTAGAGGGATAACACCATTTCTCATTTTTAGCTAGATGCTAGATAAGGTGATAATGGATGAATTTATTTCATTCCTCAAACTAAACAAGTAATTGGTCAATTTATCGTCCAATTTCTCAAATCAAACAATTCTGAAACGAAGAACCTCAAGCAAGACTTCAATGAACTTTAGGGATTATCTTTGCAAAGTCGTGTGAGACACAAAAAAGGTGGGACGTATTTCAATGCACAATCGGGTGATGGCTAGCATGATGCCGCTAAGAGCATCGGTAGCAGTCACTGCAAGATACTATGGATTTTGATAGAGTAATTGATGGAGGGAATAATTTTTTTAGAACGTAGTGTAAAGTGTGAAGAAAATTTGAATAGAAGAATAAAGAATTCCAATAGCTAACAGTGAAATATAGGCGATGTTTGGTTGTTGCGCCCTGCTCAGCCTGGCTCGCACGAGCCAGGCCCGTGGGAAACGGCCGATTCTGGCGTTTCCGCGCGTGCAGGCGCGCAGGCTCGCGCTGAGGCAGTTTTTGCTTGTGGCTGATGCAGGCTGGCGCGGCGCGCAACCAAACACGCTCGTGTGAGGACAAAGATCCGGATACACAAGCTCTAATGAATTTTGGTTGTGGCGGGGAAACACGTCGTTGTCCTTCCTTTTCTTCTTACGGGCAGAGAGCGAGAGAGAGAGCACCGACACGACGATGGCCGGCGCTGGCTCTGCACTTCTGCAGCGACTCACAGGAGCCCGTATGTTTTGCTTGTGGCTATCCTGGCTACGTACTACTCGCATGTCATGCATGTGCTCATATTCTGAGCATATCTTCCTTTCTCGGGTTGGGCCCAGTCGATCGATCGGCCTCCGGACTGGTTCGTGACAGTTTCTGACTAATTAATCACAATCAGCACCAGCCATTAATCAAGTGACAATGCAGTCTCCAGCTATCCTCCGCCTCTACAGTCCTCTAATTTAATTCGTGTCCTATATTGGGCTAACCCATAGCTAGCCATATATGTCAGAAGTACAGAAAGGCAAATGTCTTTCAGGTTACCGATTTGTTCGATCCATAAATGAAGAGTACCTCTAATCTGGTCCGGTGGTTCATTGAATTGATCATGAGTTTGTACGCCGGATCGAGGAGTAGCATTCTAAACTCCGTTAAAAACTCTAAATACACTGTATAACACTATTCACTTACATTATATCTATCTCTTTATTTTTTATATATATTTTACATTACATTGTCTAAGCGAATACCGCGCGAGTAAGCCTCTGGTTTGATGGCTTAGGGTGTGTTTGGTTGACCCATCAAGGACCAACCAGGATGGAATCAAGGATGGGATGAATCTGTGATGCATGGACCCATCTCTTTAGAAGTGTTTGGTTTGGGGCTGAGCCTCCTCTGCTCTCCAGCTCTCCGCCTCGGCGCCGCCGTCCCTTCCACCTCGTCTTCCCCGCCACCGTCGCCGCCGTGGCTGCGTTGCTGCCTCCACGAGCCTCCTCTGCTCTCCAGCTCTCCAGATCCACGCCGAGGCGCCCTCGACACGGCTTGAACACGCCGCCAAGCCCAGATCCACGCTGAGGCGCCGACGCCCTCACCCGCGCCTCCTCCGTGCTGGCCCACATCGACCGTCGCTTGCTGCCGACCGTCGTCTACAGCCATGGCCGGCGCCCCACGGCCGGCGCCACGCCACGACGCTGCGCCCCACCAGCCGGTGCCACCTCCTCCGCACCGCCCCTCGCCGACCGCCAAGAATCACCACCACCACGCCAAGAACCTCCGCCCCGCGCAGCCGAGTTGCCCCCTGCCTTGCGCCGCTGGTTGCTGGGGAAGGAGGTGGCGCGCCGGGGAAGGAGGTGGATGGGAGGAGGAGGCGCGCTGCTGGGGGAGAGGAGGGGAGGAGGTGCGCATCGGGGGAGAGGAGGAGGGGAGGAGGCGCGCTACCGGGGGAGAGGAGGAGGGGAAGGAGGTGCGTGTCGGGGGGAGGAGGCACATCGGGGGAGGAGGCGGCCGCCGTGGGAGAGGAGGAGGGGAGGAGGAGGCCCGTCGGGACCGGACGGGACGAGCCGGACTTACCTTTTCGTATGGGACGAGCGGGACCTCCGTGTAATACTACGAACGGATGGAAACGACCGGGACAAACGGATCCAGCTTTTGGCAACCAAACAAAAAACGATGGCATGCTGGACGGGACCATCCAGGACCAAGGAACCAAACACACCCTTGCTGATCGGGGACATTGCCCTTGCCTCTCAGTGGAGTAGTACCACTAGACTGATGTACGTGGGTCCTTAGTTCCATGATGATGCGAGCCTCACCTCACTGTCTCACTACCCTGTACTCTAGGGGCACGACCGCACGATTGCACGGACAGAAGCAAAGCAACATCACATGCATGGGGCATCTTTTTGACCGGCCGACTATTCAAGTTAGAGCATTCAGGAAGAAAACAATCAAAGCCCATCAATACAGATCTGCTGTGAGCTCAGCTCGGCCCACAGAGAAGTGCATGCTCTGGATGGCTTGCCACGTGGCAGTTGAGGGAGTGAAGGTTGCCACGTGGCCATCGAGAGGTGCGCATAATCTTGAAAGTGGCCCAGGAGGCGTTTCTATTGATCGAAATTTACGTTAGCCATGTTGCATCACCTTTGTCGATGTTGATTTTTAGACGTGCGTTTTGACTATTTATCTTATTAAAAAATTTAGTTTAAATATGTAAAAATATATGTCATGTTTAAAGTAATTTTAATGATAAAAGAAAACATAACAAAATAAATTATACTCAAATACTTTTTTAATAAAACGAATGGTTAAAGGACATATCTAAAAGTCAACGGTGATAAATAAAAAAAATGGGTGGGGTATACGATAAAACTGTGTAAATAAGAGAGAAGGATATATAGAAAACTATCCAACATAGAGACCGGAATTACATTTCATTATCTAAAAAATTATAATATGGTCAGCTATAACAAGAAAACCAAGATATTTTGTGTCGAGAGAAGCTATCTAAAAAAGACAGTGCATATATGTGTAATTTTAGGGGGTGTTTGGTTTGAGGAGCCACCTCATCCTAAGTGGAATGGGATCATCACATGAATTTGGTGGGATGACACCATTCCTCATTTTGAACTAATTGTTAGATGGGATGATGATGGATGGAATCATTCCACTACTTAAACCAAACAAGTTGGGAGTTAATTCACCATCCCATTCCTCAAACCAAACTCCCCCTTAAGGGATGATATCTTGTGTATTATTGCATTTGAGCATAATTCTTTCCACTCTATCACTTGGACGTGATTTATTCGTCTATGCCCTTGCAATTGCATAATTATTGCTCTATGTGCATGCTAATGATAAAAAATACGCTTTTAATCGGTCATAGCGGCCTATGTTTGGATTGGCGTGCAGGCGATTTTTCGTTCGTAGCAGGTGATTTTCCAACGCACACACGTGTGTGGTTTGCTAGCATTAATACCAGATCGATGAGGCATGCATGGCGCACAGCTTGTACGTTAATCGCGCAGCTCATGAGATGCCCGGCCCGTTTGTTTTTCCATGTTTTTTGAGTATATTTATGTGAAAAATGTTTTAATACTGTGATTTCTATTTTTATTTGATTAAATCGATGTAAATGAGACATAAATACATCAATAACAAATCATATTTAAATATTTAATTGCTATGTCTGTTTTGCTTTGTTTAAATTTTTTCATATCTTTTGTACTATTTTTTCGGTTGTCTTGTCACTGAAATTTCTGTGTTTTTATACTGAAAATTCAATCGCCTGCGCTAAATGCTAGAACGCAGACGTCTGCGTTGTATCTGGTCCCTAAAAAATATTAAGTATACAACAATTTTAAAAAAAGGAAGGCATGAATTAGAGTAAAAAAAAATGTTATATTTTTTTGTGTTACTTGCTCTGATTCTGATTCGACACGGACTCTCTCGTCCACGAATACTCTAGTACACCGTGGAACGAGGCTGGTTGATTCCCTTTTTAACAAGTAAGCCTGTCACCTAGCAAGCTCTGTCCCTAAATACAGCAGCTAGTCTAGTCATTGCTGACACTAATTATTGATGGCGGTAAGTTTTTTTTTTCTTCTCACCTGCCCCGCCGCCGGCATGCATGTATGCAGCTGTGAACGGCAAGGGGTTCATGGCGCGGGACCTGACGTTCAAGAACACGGCGGGGCCGGCGAAGCACCAGGCGGTGGCGCTGCGGTGCGACTCGGACCTCTCCGTCTTCTACCGCTGCGGCTTCGAGGGCTACCAGGACACGCTCTACGCGCACTCACTCCGCCAGTTCTACCGCGACTGCGTCGTCTCCGGCACCGTCGACTTTGTCTTCGGCAACGCCGCCGCCGTGTTCCAGAACTGCCTCCTCCTCCCGCGCCCCGCGCTCCCGGACCAGAAGAACTCCGTCACCGCGCAGGGCCGCCTCGACGCCAACATGACCACCGGCTTCACCTTCCAGTTCTGCAATGTCTCCGCCCACCCCGACCTCGCTGCCGCCAGCGGCGGCGCCGGAGCCACGCAGACCTACCTCGGCCGGCCGTGGAAGCAGTACTCCCGGGTGGTGTTCATGCAGTCGTTCATCGGCGCCGTCGTGCGGCCCGAGGGGTGGCTCGCCTGGGACGGCGACTTCGCGCTCGACACGCACTACGGCGAGTACATGAACGCCGGCCCCGGCGCCGGCGTCGCCAGCAGGATCAGGTGGCCGGGGTTCCACGTGATGACGAGCCCCGCCCAGGCCGCCAACTTCACCGTCGCGCAGTTCATCGAGGGCAACATGTGGCTCCCGCCCACCGGCGTCAAGTACACCGCCGGCCTCACCTCTTAGAATCTCGAATTTAAATCTGCGGTTTGTAACTGCGAGGGGTATCATATATTCATACTCCATATATATACTAGTAAAAATGAATCATATGTTATGGATTTGGGAGGGGAATATAAGAGAAATAGTGTATAATCTTGAGCACTTTTAAATCTAACCGTTCATTTTTTTAAGAATGGTTTAGTCTTTTGTTCCATTAATTAAATATGGAAAGTAAATTTAAGTGTTTTCATCATGATACCGACCACATGTTAGCTAGTAGCTCGTCGATCGTCGCCGCAAAATTTTTTATTATTTAATCCTTTTTTAAAAATTATCTTTTGTTGGCTTCTGGCTTCTTTGAAGGGGGTTCCAAAAGCTGGCTGTTTGTTTGAGCTTCTGGCTTTTGAGGCTAAAAGCTGGCTAGAAGCTCAAACAAACAGAGCCTTAGTCTTTTGTTCCATTAATTAAGTATGGAAAGTAAATTTAAGTGTTTTCATCATGATACCGACCACATGTTAGCTCGTCGCTCGTCGATCGTCACTGGTGGTGGTTAGTTACTGGTCACAGCTCAGCATGTACAATGGTACACATCAGTTGTCTCTAATCTGTCTATAAGATTTTACGTGTAGGATGGATAATGATGTGGAATAGAAATAGTGCTCATAGGGTGTTAAGCCGTCTTCAATGCAAGAGATGACTCTAAGCACGAATTAAGAAATCTTATGTGTGATTAAGTGTCATAAAAAATACGCAGTTGTCTCTAAGTCATCTTTACCATTGTATAGGTTGTCTCTAAGCCATTTCTATAAGTGACATGACAATAGTTAGAGATGATTGTTATCTTAACAATTGTACATGCTCTAGCATAATAACACTAAAACACTATATCATTACAGTGTTGATGTATTTAATGTCGCAATCGATCAACAGTTAGTTGAGTTGAATGATCATTTTAATTCTCAAGCAACAGAGCTTCTAACGTTTTGTGCATCCTTGGATCCAAGGCGTGATACATCCGATATGATGAATATTTGCACTTTGGTGGACAAGTTCTACCACCAAAGTTTTTTCTAGAAAAAAAAAGATCTCAGTTGGAATGTCAACTACCACACTTTCAATTTGATGCATGCAACCATCCTGCCATACGGCTGCAGTACTTACCCTCTCTCGTTGATTTGATACATGGACTAGCTAAAACAGGCAAAGCTTCGATTTATCCAATGATTGATAAGTTGATACGATTAGTCATCACTCTTCCGGTGTCAATTGCAACCACCGAGCGAGCATTTTTTGCCATGATTCTTGTCAAGACCCACCTTCGAAATAAAATGGGAGACGATTTTGTTCGACACTGCATGATAGTCTATATCGAAAAGAAATTGGCCGCAAAGATCACTTCTGAGGAACTTAGAAACTTATATGATCTTCATGGTAGTCGTAGAGGTAGAGCTAAGTTTAAATTAATACAAATGTAATTTATCTTCGCTATATATGTACATATATGGTTATGATATTTTTTTGATCATCGATATAAAAAAATTTTTGTGTCCAATTGGCCCCTCTATACTTAAATCCTGGCTCCGCCTCTGCTCATCGCCGATGTGCAATTTCATTGCTACCACTATGATCTCGTTGCCGCCGCTGGTTTGCTCGTTGCCACCATCCTGATCTGGTTGGTGCTAGCTCGATTTGTTGTTCTACCCAATCTCGTCGCTGCTGCCGACCTGCTCCTCATCACCACTCTAATCTAGTCGGTGTTGGCTCGATTTGTGGATGCCTACTTGATCTCGTTGCTTTTGGCCTGAGTGGTCACCGCCATCATAATATTGGAGCAGTGTGGTGCTCGCGCAGTAGGATCATCAGCACCTCCTACATTTTTTTTGTTTGAGTTGTCCCTGCCTCCAAAATCCATAGGAGAACCGCTTGGCTCAAAGGTGCAAAACCGCTCAAGACGTACTAACCCTCAACTTTCAAAACTGTGTCGAATTATTTTTGTATTGGTCAAACCTAACTCGTGAGTGGTTTCATATGTTTTTAGCGGATGTGGACATCAAGTCAACCAAATTAAATGACATGTCCGCGGTCCGCCTCATCAGATGACCGCATCAGGCAGATGATGGAGAACTTGTGAGAGCATTATTATGAAAATATTAGCACTTTAGGTTTATGTATTCTAGCCGATGAACAGAAGGTTGTTGTTGACGTTGGGAACGACGTTGGCGACAACGACGTTCGGGTTGGTGTTGTTGCCTATCGATGATCCTCGCCGGTGAAGAAATCGACACGGATCGATGTAGGCGAATGTGCGATGAAGACGAGCAGTCGCGCTAGAGTACTGCAAGAGGCCCGCAAGTGTCGTGCGCACGCGCATGGCCCGCCCAGCTCGAGCATTCAGCGGACGATTCACGCTGGTGTCGTGCGCACTCGCATGCCCTGCCCAACCCGAGCCTGAGGGCTCATTTTTAGCGGACCATTCACATAAGTGCCATGCGCCCGCCCCGCCCAAGGCCGGCATGGCGAGGCTAGCGAGGATGTGCACGTGTTTTTCTATTTGTCTCTCCCATCACATGATTTAGTTCAATGAAGTAAGATCCACTATTTAAGCTTGTCAACCACTCCTTTCGCTAGCAATATGGTGTTAAAAAAAGTTCACATGCCTCCATCAGGTGGGCCTTTGTAATTTTTCAGGAATTATATCTCATTTAAATGGGCCTTGGCTCAAATAATCTAACGTATTAATCTGCGACATGGATGTTGTGTCATTTGTGATTCGAGGGCAAGGGCAAGAACTCGGGAGATCCATAAGAAAGCACTTACAGTATTGTAGTTCTGTCGTTGTTGACTAGCTCAGTGTCGTTGCGGATGTATAAGGCGGAGACATCATTTAGTATCTGCATCAACCA
This sequence comes from Raddia distichophylla, assembly GCA_005191435.1. Lineage (NCBI taxonomy): Eukaryota > Viridiplantae > Streptophyta > Magnoliopsida > Poales > Poaceae > Raddia > Raddia distichophylla. The sequence continues at coordinate 2,131,778 of SPJY01012519.1, forward strand.
AAGATATCCGAAACCACTCGCAAGTTGGGTCTGACCAATCAAAGGACCAATTTAACACGGATTCAAAACTTGAGGATCAGTCTACGATTTTGCATCTTAGGAATCAATTTGGCTCAAATGCTATAGTTGAGAGATCAAACAAATACTTTTCTCTTTTGAATTTGATTCTCAAAGCTGTTCCATTTCATTTATGTTATTTTTCTGCTGTCGTGACTATCATACATGAGATACTGGCGCTATCATAGCAGTAAAATATGTAATGGATTTGGAAGGAAATATAAGAGAGAAATTATGGCGTCTAATCTTTGGGAGATTAACTAGTTCGTTGTTGAATTAGACAATTAGTTGGTGTTTCCTTAATGGAACAAAGGTACAGCAAGTCAGCAAGTCTATGCAAATCATGGAGATTTTGGTTTTTGTTGTTTCAGGTTTGTGTTGTGCTCAGCCTCGTCTTGTTCTTCTTTCTCACGCCCACATGCCGTACTTGACCGGGGTGCCGGTGGGCTTGATCCAGGGCTCGGCGTGGAGGAAACTCTGGACGGTGAACTTGGAGGCCTCGGCCTTGGAGATCACCTTCTTGTAGCCCGGCCATTTGACGCGGCCAGCGATGTCGGCGCCGGCGCCCGTGTTGCCGTACTCGGCGTACCAGAGCGTCTTGAGCGCGAAGTCGCCGCTCCACGGGAGGTAGCCGGCCTTGTCGATGAAGCCGGGGATGTCGGTGTCCATGATGACGGTGCGCGAGTACTCGCGCCACGGCCGCGCGAGGTAGCTGCGGACAGCGGCGCCGCCGCCGCCGCCGCGGGACGCGTCCTGGAGCGCCGCCTCGGCGGCAAAGCGGCAGTGCTGGAGCACGAACCCCGTCGCCTCCCGGCCGTCGGCGCGGCCCTGCGCCGTCGCGATGTTGTGCTGGCCGTCCATCGGCCGGCGAAGCATCAGCACGCAGTTCTGGAACACCGCCGCCGCGTCGCCGAAGATGAAGTCGACGGTGCCGGCGACGACGCAGTTGCGGTAGAACTGCGCCTTGGAGTGCGCGTACAGCGTGTCCTGGTACCCTTCCATCCGGCAGTTGAGGAAGATGGCCTTGTCCGACTGCACCAGCAGCGCCACCGCCTGGTGCTTCGCCCCCCCGGCCGTGTTCTGGAACCCTAGCCCGATGCCCATGAATCCATCGCCGACCGCGTCTACGCCAATGAAGACGAAGACGTCATTAGCAAAAAAATCGGCAGTGAAGCCAGTTCCGAACCGGCGATGAATCGACGATAGAGCGTTCTATAATCTATGCTATAATTAGTAGCGATGCTCACTGAAGGTTGCGGTTTTGAAGGTGGTGAGGCCGTCGGCGAAGCTCTTCTTGCCGGTGATGATCGTCTTCTTGCCGCCGTCGCCGTACATGGTGACGTTCACCATGGTTTTGCTGATGGTCACGTACTCCTCGTACACACCCTCCTTCACGTAGATCACGTACCTTGAGCCGGCGTACTTCTTGGGCATGGCGGCGAGCGCGTCGTTGATCGTCTTGAACTTGCCGCTGCCATCCTTAGCGACGACAACGTCCGGTGTGAGGTTGTTCTCGAACTTTCCCTTGAGCAGCCACCGCCTCACCTCCCCGTCCACCCACTCCGGCCACGATTCGTCTTCTTCCTCGGCGCCGGCGGCGGGCTGGTTGTCATCCGTCTCATCCTCTGGGAGCTCGTCGTCGAGCAGCCGCCGGTGCCCGGGCGCCGCCGGGATGCCGAGCGCGGGGAGGAGCGACGAGGCCTTCTCTATGATGGCCAGCGCATTGCTCGTCAGCTCCCTGCCGGACTCCATGGCGTCCCTCGCCTTTGCCTTGAGGTCGCCGTCGGGGAACCCGTCGATGCACGTCTGCTGGTGCGCGATCACCGCGCTGAGCCACACCCGGAGCTGGAAGCCGCGCTTGGTGACCGCGTCCATGCCGCCGGCGTCGATGCCGTCGAGCGTGCGCGCGAGGTCGTCCCTCGCGTGCTCGTAGATCTCCTTGCAGTCGGCAACGGCGGCCTTCACGCGGGGCTCGTCGTTTCCGCCGGCGAGCTGCGCCGCCCGGTCGAACGCTTTGTCGACGGGGCCGCCGATCGCCGACACGGCGGCGCGGACCAGGTCCTTGGGCGACGACGCGCTGGCGTTCGCCGCCGCCTTGGCGAGGCTCTTCTCGCAGGCGTCCCGGTAGTCCGTCTGCGCGCACATCGCCTTGATGCTCTTCGACACGCCGCGCGCGCTGGACGACGGCGAGCCGCCGCCGCCGCCGGCCGGTGACGACGACGAAGAGGACGAGCCGCCGCCATCCTTGGTGCTGGCGTTGTAGGCGACGGCAGCGCCGCCCATGACAATGATGATGAGGATGACCGACGCGGCGCCGGCGGCGACCATGAAGCGGCGGCGCTGCAGCCGCTGCTTCTCGGCGCGGCGGCGCTCTGTGAGCGGACCGAAGTCCGAGAAGGCCGTCGACATGGCCGGCAATCCGAGAGAGGAAAAAAAAAAGGGAACTTCTTTGTGGCTTCTTCCTCGCTCCCTCTGCCCTCACCCCGCCAAAGGCAGCGAGGATGGAGGAAGAGCAAAGGAAACGGAGGAAAGATCTCGCCTTGTTTATTTGGGATTCCGGGGAAGCAAGGGAGGGGAGAGAATCCAGGAGGAACAGGTTAATTTTGGGAGTTCGTTCGTCGTCGTCGTCGTCGTCGTCATCCTGCCATGCAACGACGGCTGCCAGATCGTCTCGCCATGGCTGGCTAGCTATTCTTGCATCATTGCAATCTTGCAATTTTGTGCTTTTGTGCAGTATCCGCCTATCCGGTTCTCGTCGTTCATGGTCGATCAACCGCGAATGCGTCAGTTTGTAGCTTTTGGGATGTCACATGACATGTGAGGTTTTTATGGGCCATCGAGCACGTGGTGTTGGCTTATTGGGCCTTCCAGAAACTCCTAGAGAGAAAAATAACCATGTACTCGTAGTTTGGGATGTCCGATTAAGATGCTTGGGATTGGACGCCGTTCTGACAGCGTGCGCATACAGTCAACGACAACAAATCAGACCCACCACACCCTATCTGTTCGGACGCCTTTCTGACATGTAATTTTTTGAAAAATAAACATGACACGAATGTCAGTAACGTTGAAACAGGGAAGATTTGTTCAGTTAAATATGAAAAAAAAACATTTACAAACATGCTGAAACATGGGTAATAGATAATGAAACATGATATACAAAACTGATAAAACATGTTATGTTCCAGCATGTTTCACTGTGTTTTCGAAAAATTCTCAGTTATCCAACCACATGGTGTCGTGCGCAAAAAATCAGCAACTGCCCCCAGCGTGGGCCCACCCACATACAGATGCCCCTTTTCCTTATGCCTCCAAACAGGGAGAGCGCAACACATAGCTTTGCCCCCTCATGTGGGCCCCCGCATGCATAATCTCCGTGTGAGTCCCACCTTGCATGTGCGTCCCGCGCGCATCGCCTCATGCGGGCCGCGGATGCCCAAGCCACAACAATTTTGTTTTAAAAAGGTTCTCTCCTAACATAAAATGCATTTTCTACTGTTTTGTTTTGTCTTGCCATCCACCCCATCGTCAAGGTGTTGATCACGATCCACGCTTGGAGCACCACCTCTTGGTGAGGCATGGTGAACCCAAATCCTAACCCGATAGCCAAAGAAAATGACGGGAGGCGATGGTAAGGTTAGGAAATCAACTGAAATCAACTATTGTCTATCAAATTTGAAAAGGTAGTGTTTCAAAATTTGGGAAGTGAACGTGCCAAACCGTCACCATTTCACCATAAGGCTAGATTAGAGCCGACCATGAGTGAGCTATCGAGCTCAATCTCCGCTAGAGGTCCAGCTCAAATCAAATGCGAGCTTTGGGTCAGACTTAAGATCGAGCCTGATGTTGATGTAAGCTTGGTTAGTCTCGAACTCTGCAGATGAGTTCGAATGAATGGGCTAATGCTGGTATAAGGAAAGAGATAAGGCTATATGGGCTTGAGCTCGACTTGAAGTGGTTGGACTAGTTGCTTTGGAGAGAGATAGCAAGTATGGTGATGTATTGATGTTTGTCTAGGTATATGGGCTCGAGCTCGGCTTGAAGTGGTTGGACCAGTTGCTTTAGAGAGGGATAGCAAGTACGCTGATGGTTTGTCTAGGCTCGGGGATAGCAGGTGTGCTGATGTTTGTCTGGGCTCAGTTATGCTTAGAATTGAGCTCAAGCTCGACTCAAATTAGCCGTGAGCTCGGAACTAAACTTGAGATGGACTCATTTAGTTTTTGGACTCGATCCGAGCTCAAACACAGATGTAAAGTACCTCATCGAGTCTCAGCTTTTGGTCGACCCATGCCCCCGCAATGCTGGTGCAGTCAGGAAGTCAAGCCTCGCCCTCAGCCTTGTGCTTTTCAACTTAAAATGGAACTAAAAGCTACCGCTAGAAGTATGTTATTTTTTGTACGGCTTGTACAAACAGGTGGCTTTTAATTTTAATTCAAACCGAAAAGAAAGTCAAACTTCGATTCGAGATGGATGCATCATACCAGTATTATGGGCGAGCGAATCGGATCATAAGCGAATCAAAGTTGCAGCTTGGGCCAAAAAGATATATTCTTGATTTCATGAACCTTTCAGGTCACCAATAAAAAACTTTTGACTTATTCCCTTTACTGACGAGCTACACATTTGATTTATACCAAAAATAAAATAAAATGGGCCAAAATGACATCCTTCAATTGGAGATGCACCTATTCCAGAGCTTTGGAGTAAACGGGACTAACTAAACCAAATAATCTCTCATCCACCAGCCTAAGGACAGAAGGGGAGACGGTTCCTAAAGGAGCTAATCCAAGTAGAACAGTGTTACGATCTTCCGGAGGTTCTTTGCCTCCTGGCAGGTTTCCATTAGCAACTTGCTGTCGTGGAATGCAAAGCATATCACCTGTTGGACCTTCGAGATGATGTCCATGTTGCATAACCTGAAGATAATAAGAGCTATTAAGCACCAATAGTCCAATAGCACACTCCAATCGTAATTGTAACGCTTCTTTTGTTACATGTGATCAGCAGGTTTAAATTGAGGTTCACTAAACTTGTAGGAATTTTATAATGGCACAACACAAATACCCGTAATCTAAATCAGTTCCCTGAAATTAAAATGTATTAGCAAAATTTCATGATCTTCGTTGCAGTAATAGTGCAATATCATGCAAAATGAATGGACTGTTCTGAGGCTACTGACACAGTAACTTTTTAAGTGCAAGCAAGATGAACCCAGAGATAAAACAATAGACCAATCAAGAATGTGTGAATATCCCTAATTTTGATTCCTATACAATTTCTTTGCAAAGATAAATAACATACGCAATGGCACAGAATTGGTGACACAAAATATAAGCAACTAGAAAAGTTAGCCGACAAACCTGCTCGCCTCAATTAGTGGTAGATGGTCATATTGAGGTTTCTCAATCAAGTTTTGCACCTACACAATTTAAAAAAATGTCACTGCATCATATCCAACTTACCATATGGAAACATAGCATCAGAGATAAAGTTAAAGCAGAACACTGAAATACCTTCAGTGATACAAGTTGGCAAAATACATGCATGTTATTACTGAAAGAGTGAAAGTAAGGCCTGGTTAGCTACGCAGAATCATAGGATACTGCTAACGGTGTCTTAAATAATCACTGCATTTTAGTTGTTATTTTGTTTATAATAAACTTAACTCATATGACCGATAAAAAATTCCTAACAGGGCAACTGTATCAGTTATCAAGCATATTGATGCTCATGACAAGGAGTCAAGGATAGCAATCAGACATCCCAAGGGTCCAAAATAATAAGTGTATCCGAGGTCAGAAATGCCACACATGGCAGAAGTTTGAAGTGAGAATACAGAGTGGCAGGTGTATGGCTTACGCAACCTGGCAGTAATCGAAATGCAGCTAAAGAAATGCATGCCTCGTAGCAGGAGACATCAGTTAGCGCTCCCTAGATACCTGTCAGGTTTGGCCTGACCTATTAGTGGCGCAAGTGCACAGCAGGACCAGCCGACCCAGCCGCTGGTCCAGCTGCTCCAGCCGTGACTGCACCTGTTTGATGCTCATCCTTTTTGTTAGTTGGTTAAGTTAGCTTAAGCTAGGAGTTGGTTGATTTGTGAGCCGCACCCAGTTAAAGGGCTAAGACGGCAGCAGTTCAGATTAAGCATCAAACTTATCTTGTTGCTTCTCCTTCCTTCTACCTCTCCTCCCACAAGTCGGCAGCACCGCTGCCATCGTCCACCCTCTCCGGCGACTGTTAGGTTGCATATCTCGTGCAACCAACACGGTTGCAAACCTGAGCACCTAACAATACCAGTAATGGGAGCATGCAGACTCACAATCCAAGTCATTCAACCAGTTGTGGTGATGAATGATGATTATTCACATTGGCCATGGTATAGATTTGATAAAATTGGATCATTCACAAGCTGATTGAAGGGTTTGCCTCATGAGTTGATGAGTTCATGTCTGACCCATTTTACACGAAATCCCTTTGCGCATATTTTGTGCCCATTTTAACAATACAAAACCACATAGTAGCAATAACAAAAATACAGAGAACAAAAGTCAAAGTGGTGTATGTAGGGCCCTTCAGTAAAGAATTTGGCATAAAATTATAGGCCACAAAATACCTATTCAGAATAGGAGCACCAAGAATTCTTACTTTAGATAACAGCTCTTGGCTTTCAGGAGGTTGCTTTTTTAAACTTTGAGGCAAAATTACAGTAAGCAACTCTGGCTTTTCAGCCCTTAATGCACCCCTGATAACAGCTGCATTAGTCCCAGAAGCACCAGATGTGAATATATGGTTTTTCTGCAATTAACACAAAAGCATTAATAGTAGTAGAGGAATCAAATATCCAATAAACGAGCGAACGACTATAACATACAATTCAGTGACATACTGTTATGACCATAGCATAGCTCAGAATCTCAATAAGTTGTTGATGCATAAACCCCATGTTGCGTGTACCGAAAAAACCTATTGCTCGGGGTCCTTGCTGCTGAATAGCGAGCAACTCCTAAATTGCCACCAGTTAAATGAAACAGAACAATAAGACAAGTCAATTCGTACAGGCTAGATATGGTATGTATCAAGCATGGAAGGTTTGAATTGCATGGAAAATCTGATGGTCCCAACAAACCTTCAGAGATTAATGGCCACAAATAACATCGGCTAAACTGAAAAATAAACAGTAGAAAATGGTAATAAAAGGCCACCTGAAGGTAATCTAGATCTGGAAGTGGCTTGTATTCTGGAGCAGCAACGGTTGCAGCACCTTTAACGAGAGTCTCGACCTGAGTAGGGATCTTTGAACCATTGTCATCATCTGGGCCAAACAAAATAGCATCATCACTTCCTTGACTCCTCAGTTCACCTTTGTTCCCATCTCCGAGAATGTATCCGCAATGCAACTATACAAGCAAAATGATTGTAAATTTTAAGCACAAACCAAATATATTAAAGCATTCTGACATCAAAGGCTAGAATTATAGTTTGTACCCTTGCCCACTTGTCAAAATGGACCATACTAGTCCAGTCGTCCTAGATATGAAACAACAAGTATATTCCAAAAGAAGAGTGGGCCACTGTTGTTTCCACCTGAATCCACCTGGTGGATGTCTATCAGGTGGTCTGTTTTACATTCAGAATCCACTGAATGGGGATTGCATAGTTCACCTCATTCTTTGAGCCTATGTGGGGAGTGCTCTAGAATGTATTTTTGACAAGACGTGTACAAAATTTATCTGCAAAAATGATCACTTTACAGATTTTCGGTTTTATCATCTAGCAGCCAGAAGACCAGTATCAGCAGCTACGCTAGGTGCTGTCAAAAATTCAATTAAAATTGATAAGCAATCATCTGATGTAACTTCTTTTGCGCCTTAATCTCAGCTCTAAAGTTAGGATTGAGGTGAGTGATAAAGGGATTAGGCACTTGGGGTACATGTCAAGCCATCATTATCTTTTTTAATATCCAAATGTGCATGCTTTGCTATGAATAAAATGCATATCAGATGACAAGAATCTGATAGCAGATTTTCACAATAATGTAACAATTCGATGTTCTCACTTCTCAAATAACTTAATTGCAGATAATCCAGATACCAAATACAGGAAGAAGTTTACCAAGACAGACAATAGCATATAGCAAGAGCCATTCAACTGAACACAGTACAACAGAAAAACAAATGTCCCACCCAATTGACCTCTATTTCCACCAAGCTATGAATCTAAAGCCATTAAATAAACACTTGAGAAAATGGGAGCTTTAATATGATCTGAACAAGTTAGCTTTGGCAAATATTTTGCACGATAAAGTTAATGCAAAATGATCAAAGGTCATATCATCACAAGGTTCGGCTTTACGATCGAGCAAGGAAATTGCTCCACGGTGATAACAAAAATCACTCAATTATCAAGCTATTACAGCTCAGAAATGACCAAAATCCGTTTTTGATTTAACAATTGATAAGCAACAATAATCGAGAGGATTAATAAAAAATTGGGCAACCGTGCAAGGGGTGGCGCAGGAGCAGGCGGCACCATGGCACGTCTGTAGGTGTTTGATGAATTGCCTGCATGGGTGAAGAGTGAGCGATTTTGGGAAAAAAATAATGCATGGATTTTTTTTTTTAAAAAAGAAAAATATTTTCATGTCCAATGTTTGAAACACACTATTAGAGCATCCCCAGCAGGACTGCAGCGCGGCCGGCATCAGCGCCTGATGCGCGCGCTTGCCTGCCCGCCGGCGCGTTCGATTTTCTCCGCTTGCCCGCGCGAGCTTTTTCCCCTGCCCGCGCCTGCCCTTTCCCCTGCCCGTGCCTGCCCGCCGCTGCCACTCAATTTTTCCTGCCGCGAGGCACTTGATGCCGGCCGCGATGCCGTCCTTGTTGGGGATGCTCTTAGTATTTTTAGGATTTTTGGTGGATTTTCCCCCATTTACCCATTATGAATTTGAATTTAGGTTCTATGAAGTTTGCTCAGTTTGTATCACTGGTTTGCGGCATCAGTACAATTTTTTCTTGCGATAATCATTGATAGGTGAAACCCTGATCAACACTTGACTGATAGAAATGCATAAAGTTGTGTATTTTCTGAATCAGCAGTTTGTGGCATCAGAATTCAACTCTACTAGCTAATTTTCACCCTACAGTGTACAACATTAGGCCACTCGCAGTCTAATAACCCTTCCTACAAACTGGTAATTGCTTATCCACCGAAAACGACGAAGGAAACAGCGGAATTCACAGGAGCTACAGGCGGAGCACTCCGGGACGGAGATGCAAGCGCTCACCAGAGTCGACGTCTGCGCGGCATCGTCGGACTCGGTGGCCCCCAGCCGCCGCAGCCGGCTCGCAGCGCGGCCGGGGGCGCCCCGAATCGGCAGCGGCTTCGCGCGGAGCGACCGCGCCGGCGCGCGCCGGGAGCAGGCGAGGGACGCGGCGGCGCACAGGCGGCATGGCTCCCTGGCAGGCGGGGGAGTGGGTGCGGGGGCGGCGGCCGAGCGGAGGACAGCCGCCATGGGAGCCACGCGGCGGAGAGATGGGGGTTTTGCTTGCTGCTCTATCGGATACAGAAGAAGGGCAAAGCTCGGATGGATGGATGGATCGACGCGGACGCTTGTGCGTGTGTGGATTTTTCTTTTAATTTTTAAAAAAGAGTAACTGACTAACTGTGCGTTATATAATGGATTTTAAATAATAAAATTCATATATTAGCCGTGTACAGGACTACAGGTGCTTTACTATGCATAAATAAATCCACGTTTTCTTTCCAGTTTCCACCGTATCATATAACGTATTTTTTTTTGACGAACTTTCGATTCATTAGATGTGCTGATGTCTATAGAGGTACTTAGAAAAATGGTTGTTAAAATTTACGAACCCTACGGATGAAACTAGAAAAATCTACTATTAAAACTTAAGTAAAACATGGTTAAACTTGAGTATTTTCTTTTAAAACATGGGGTATATACAGATGAAAAGAACTTGCAAAAATATCATGTTAAAACATAGAAAACCTACTAATAAAACTTGAAAAAACCTACCTGATGAAACTTGACGTAAAACGGGTGTAAGTTGAATAATTTCTTTTGAATCTTAAAAAAGCATCGATGAAGGAAACTTAGAAAAATGTCTCGTGAAACTTAAGAACCCTACTAATAAAACTTGATGTAAAATGGGTGAAACTTGGATAATTTCTTTCGAAACTTGGAAAAATATCAATGAAACTTGACAATATGTTGTTGAGACTTGATGAAGTACCAATAAAAAACTCAATTTCACCACTGTTTAAAAAATCACTTGATGCAAATGAGAAAGTTTCACAATAACAAAAACAAAGTTTCAGTAGTTAAAACCCAAGTTTCGTATGTGCATGTTGATATTGCATGATAAAACAGGGATGGATATTATCATAGCCCTTCTTCTCCGAATATGAGAGATCCAACGAGCTTCGGTGTCATGCTCGCGGAATCCAGCCACCAAACTCGCTCATCGTGATTCCAAGAGAAAGAGATATGAGATGAAGAGTTGAGAGAGAAATAGGGATGAGAAAAGAGGGTGTGAGACGAGTGTGCAAGATGGTCCAACGACGAGTGCGTCCCACAGCGACCGGTGAGCGTGTCATGGCAAAGAGAGTGCAACCTCCAGCGATGCGGCGAGCTACAACATAATCGCAAGGATGGCGATGCTTGTGAGGATGGTGGATGCTCAATAGAGGAAGCCGCAATACGCAGGGAGAAAGGAAAAGGCATCAACTGATGGGTCCCATCCATGTGGGACGCTCACTGTGTGGTTGGGAAGTCGCTGGTTGCAGCGTTTTACCTAACGGTCGTAAGAGCATTAGCAATTTCCTTTTATTAAAGAGTAGGGTTATTCATTCATAAAGGAAGAACAAATATTCTACAATAAGGGTGTCCGTGACATAGCCTGACAGAGTGACAAGGCCCCACAAGGGCCAACACCGACCTTTAAAAGGCCGACTGAGATATGGCTATGTTTCTACTCTTTAAATCATCAAGAACCACCCTAGCAACCTCATCCGGGCAATGTTGCACGTGCTGGATTATTCTACTTTCACTCTTTTCAAAGATACCAAAACATGTTGATCCCGAGACCTCGAGAGCCTGTTGTTCCATCAGGCTTCAATGGAACAGATGTCGGTCGTGGAAACATCGGTATTTTACATGTTGGTTTGATTGAATGACATTAGTCCCACAATCAAAAATTGTTAATAGAAAATATTTTTGTGACCCATCCTTAGAGCATCCCCATCTCACCCCCCAAATGCACCTCTATTTCAAAAATTTTCAAATGCAGCAGGAGGGAATTTGATGCATGTGAGAGGGAATTCGCACTGTAGCGATTACTATAGCAGTTACTGTAGCGATAGAGGGAAATTTGGAGGCCCTGCTGGGGATGCTCTTATGCCCTGGGCATGGGTCGTAAAAAGATCTCGCATTAAACATGCCCTCACAATGCCCATAAACACGTGTGAGCCTCCCTCAGCCTCACGTTGGTTTTTCACGCCATGACTCTGCGACGAGAAAGCCCACAGCCCACCAAGCACTTGCACAATTGCACCGCGTACCACAAGCTGACAAGCATGTGTTCACAATTAGTGTTGGGAAATGGATTGGGCCGGGCCGGCACAGCTAGGCCTATTGTGCCTTGAGCCTCAACAAAACGGGCCATCACGGCCCGATCATTTACGTCGAGCCACTGACGGACCGGGCTGGCACAGGCCCGGCCTAGTGCTTTGTGCACCGTGCGCAGCGCGCTCTAGCATGGCAGCCCAGCCCATGCGGCGCAACAGAAACTTGGGGCTTCCGTTCGTATGCTAGTTAAAAAGGCACAACTGTAAGCTTGCATTAAGAATTTAAAATGTTTTGTTTGCTGTCACATGCGGCGCTTGACTGAGGTAATTGTTGAGGAACCTCGCTACCAGGTGTAGTCCGAGGTATAAATGTGGACAATCAATCACAGAGAAAGATTAAAACACAAGAGACACAAAAGATGTATGGGTGGAGCTTCTCTTTATTATTTCTCAGATCTGTTATACAATGGGTGCTCCACCTATTCTTTTATAGTACTGCTTAGGGTTTAGGCTAGGTCCAAATATGGGCCCCACCGGGGAAGCCACCTGCCGGCCCTAGCCGCGCCGTGCCGCGCATTGGCCTAGCCGGGGCGGGCTCCCCCTACAGGTGGTTTCCCAACACTCCTCCTTGGACCTTGTTAGCGAGATGCATATGCCTCATCAAAACTCCATCCAAAAACCCAATGGGAAAAAAGGATTGGAGAAAGAGTACATAGCATACGCTTGCCGTGCGCATGATTTGCCTCATTAAAAATCTTATGTGAGAAAACTTCAAGGAAAAACTCATCAAGGGAAAAAAAAGTACAAACCACCCAACATTGCATTCAATCTTCTAGATCGAGTTGGGTACTCCGGCTTCATGCCAAAGTTTTAATTCAGGGCGTGTGAATTATCTCCCCCTAAATTCAGCACTTCTTTGAGCCTGATCATTCCAATGCCTCTAACACATCTTTCAAAGGAGGCAGTGGGCAATGACTTAGTGAACAGGTCAGCCAAATTCTCACAGGATTTGATGTGGTGGATACTTATTTCGTTCAGCTTATGCAGTTCATACGCATAAAAGAACTTGGGGTCGATATGCTTAGTGAGATTACTTTTCACGTAACCCATTTGTATTTGTGCAACACAAGCGGCATTATCTTCATAGATAATTGTAGGGGTTTGCTCAATAGGTAATCCACATGACTGCAGGATGTGTTTCACCATTCTTCTTAACCATGCACATTCACGAGATGTTTCTTCTATCCTCCAAATGATGTAGAGATTGGAGGGAGAAACTTCAAATTTAGCGACTTTCTCTCCTGGTCTCTCTATATTTTGAGACTAAGATGCTACTCTTGTTGGAATGTGTTGGAAACTTAAATTAGTCCACAACAGTGATATGCTACTTCTGCCGGCAATACTCTAAGATAGTATTTCTATAAAACTAGAAGCGAATGCAACCCATTGATTGAACTGAATTGACACAAAACTTACTAGCAAGTAACTTCTAGGGTGTAGTCCTAAAATCGATTGAGAAGGTGATGTGTACTAAGTCGATCGAAGACAACATATGTCGAAACTATTTATACCGATTTCTAACGCAATTGACTAGGACTTAATTTAACTTTGTGTTAGATACGAACTCAGACTTGATTTTTTTCGATTATATTATCATCTAATATATGTAAACTAAGGGCCTATTTGGTTACTACCTAACATTGACAAACATGACTTGCAAGTGTGGCAAGCCACACAATGTGTGGTGCCAAAATTCACCATCACACTTGCGGCAAAGTTAGCCAAAAACTGAGTTTATGATCAATGGGACATGTGGTTAAGAAAATATGGCAAGGCACAGTTGTGACACGAACCAAACAATTACCAAAAAAATGGTGGCATGTCTAATGCTAGACGAGACAAGGTTAGGCAGCAACCAAAAAAACCCTAAGTCCATCTGAACTCCCCTTTCAATATTCAGCCAGACTGATCCAAATTTCACCTTTCACATCTCACGAGCCTATTTTACATCATGCCAAAACCAGTCACGGGATCTTTAGATGATCGACTTATTTTCAAAATTAGATATCAACACCCCCTCTTAGTGGAATTTTCTAAATCTTTTTTTCTCCTCTAAGCAAGACAATCGTGAAGCTATGCCTGTCCAAATGCAAAAAAGAAGGGAGATATCCACCACTAATCATGTGCGGTGTACGAGGCCAACTAGTGAACCGATGAATGACCACAATTTTTGAAGTGCCTCTCAGAAAACCAATAAAATCCGGTCAAAGCTTTTCAAAACATCAAAATTCCCAAGACCCGATTATCATTATATTTATCTCAATTGTTCAGCCAGATTTCAGGCCGTAATCGCTTGTACCCCCTCCGTTCCAAATTATAGGTCGTTTGACTTTTTTGACACGTCCTTTGACCATTCGTCTTATTCAAAAAAATTTATAATTATAATTTATTTTTGTTATGATTTAGTTTATCATGAAAGGTACTTTAATAATGACTTGAGTTTTTTCATATTTGCACTAATTATTTGAATAAGACGAGTGGTCAAAGTACGTGTTAAAAAAATCAAACGACCTATAATTTGGAACGGAGGGAGTACAATGTAAAAAAAGTGGCCGCCGGTGTCGATGTTTGTTCAAGCCGCCGACTCGATCGTTTCCATTACGAGATTCATTTCCTAATCCTCCGAAAGCAAGCGATGAAGCGAACGTGTAGCAACGCAAGTCCTACCTGGACCGAGCCGTGACCTGAACCTCGTGCAATCCTTGACTGTGTTTTCAGCGTATAATATGCGGTTCTAATTATAATATGAAAAGTCAAGAGCTCTAAAAAAGGTAGAAAGAAAGGATAAAAAATATACTTAAAATGTTTTTTAGATTTTTAAGAAAAACACACGAAGTCCATAGAAGTGATTACAGGTGCTGCCATGTATGATCAATAAAAAATAATAAATTTTCAATTTTCAAATTAAATTATACATCTAATTTGGTGGAAGCATGTTGGCTTGCTGCTACATCATTGTATATAACAACGCGCTAGCGTTCCAAGCCTCCGTGCGACGCGTATCATATAAAATAATTTCTTTTGCATAACCCTTGGACAAGGCAGGTGTCTTGCCCGGTTGGCTAGGTGAGCTAGCTCTCAACCTGGAGACCATAGCTCAAATTCCATTCGCCGCATTGTTTTTTTATTTTTTCGGTGCCCCGCCTATTAAATATATATAAGTTATGCATTCGCCACATTGTTTTCTTATTTTTTGCGTGCCCCCTATTAAATATATATAAGTTATTTGGCCCGCAAAACCGCGAGGCAGTGCTCTTGCTCAGCTGGCTACGTCCGCTAACTGTAACACTGGAGACCAGCGTTCGAAGCCCAGGGCCAGTTGTTTGGCTATGCATTTTTTAACAATTGTTTTTCTTTTTGATAGGTTGCAAAAAAATTAAAAAATAAAATTTTTCAGTGTCTGCACAGAGAACATTCATAAAAAATATGATACTATTCAAAAAAAAATTAAAGTCCAAATTCACAAAATGTTATTTGCCTATACATTTTTTAACCCTTAATTATTTTGCCTATACATTTTTAACCCTTAGTTATTTTGCCTATACATTTTTAACCCTTAGTTATTCATTTTTTATACGTTGCAAAAAATCATTAAAAATAGATTCTTTTAAAAAATTAAACTGTGTCTGCACAGAAAACATTCATAAAAAGTTTGATGTTATTTGAAAATTTTTAAAGTCCAAATTCACAAAAGGTTGATTTTAGCACAAGATTTTTTTTACAATACAAAAAATAGAAAATAGGCCAAAATTTTATGGTCCAACCCCATTATTTTAGGCTTGTTTTCCTATTTTTTTACCATTTTATTTTTTTCCATATTTTTCCCAACGCGACAAAACAATAAATAACTGAAAATAGACCAAGATTTTAGCATAAGATTTTTTTACACTGTGAAAAAATAAAAAATGAAAATAGACCAAGATCTTATGGTCGAATCCTATTTTGTTTGACTTCTTCGGCGAGCTCCAGGTGTTGGACGTCCGGCTGGAGCGCTCGCACCGGACCAGCCCCGGCCGTCCAATCGTCGGCACCGCGCCCATCCTACACGCTGCCGTGCATCCGCTTCCCTGTGTTCCCAGGCGAATTGCTAGTCGTGCAGTTGATCGTTTTTTCAATTAAACTTCTGATTTTTGTATAAAATTCAAACAGTGTTCAAAATGTGTGGAATAAATTTCATAATTCTTCTAAAATCGAGAGCAACCCATTTTAAATACTTTTAAAATTTTTTGAATTTTCACTTTTTTTATTTTTTTGACGTGAAACTATGAGAAGGCACTTATGAAACTTACACTTATACTAGTGAAACTTGGCCGTGTGCTGATGAAACTTGGCCGTGTGTTGATGAAATCTGATGAAACTTCGATGAAACTTCGATGTAACCTGATGAAACTTGGATGAAACCTGTTGAAACTTGAATTGACCTGATGAAATTTGAAGAAACCTGTATGAGACCTGTTGAAACTTGATGAAACTTGCATTAAACTTGATGAAACTTGATCGTTCGGCAAGTTTAACGAATATGAAATCCAAGTTTCAGTAGGCGAAACCCAAGTTTCACTAGGTAAGTTTGAGGAGTTAAATAGGAACATATATCTTATTTTGTTCGTAAAAATACGAGGTACATGTTGGTGCAAACGGTTTATAGATTGGGGCGCCCAGTCAAAAATTATGATCACCGAAAAGAAAAAGCCATGGGACCCACACTGCATGCGGCACAGCGCGTGTCCCGCGCATTTCGTGCACGTGTTGCGAGTCCGACGCGCCGGACATACGGCCTCCAGTGTTTCCCGACTTCTTTTCTAGAATTTTTTACAATGCGAGAAAACAATAAAAAAACAAAAAAATAGACCAAGATTTGACCATAAGATTTTTGGCCATGCGAAAAACAATAAAAAAACCAAGATTTTATAGTAACACAGTTAATCCATTATTTCTTTCCTTTCGTTTCCAGTTTTTAGGCTCAAAAAAATAAAAAAAAATAAAAAATAGGCCATCTATCTTTCATTTATGTTAAAGCTCTATCGCTGAGAAGCTACCTCACGGCACGTGTACTCGCTCTCGTGCCGCTATGTGCATTGGTACGTTCAACCACAGCCGATCAATCGTGACCCATGGTTAAATCTCGTCGTCCATTTAACACTTATAAATAAAACATTTTTTAGTACCAAGCCACAACAGCTCTATGCGTTTTGCCTGGTGGTTTTCATCGTTCGGTTTAAGTTCACAGGTCACGAGCTTAAGTTTCAACACCACCCTTTTTCTAGCTTTTCTACTGCTCTCTAGCCTTTCCTCTTCTATCTACCTATTATGCCGCATACACATGTCTCAACAACAAACGATGCTTAGCTTAGTTGGCCTATTAGTCTTAGTGCAGCGCATGGTTGCTGGTTCGATCCCCAGCTTTGGCCCTTTTTTAACTTTTTATTACCCTTTGGAGCCCGCCGAAAACAAATTGGATCATAATTTCATGGTAGGGGTTGCTAGAAAGGTATATTCATTTTCAAAATTTGAAACAACCATAGAAAAAATCGAAGAAAAACCTATTCTTTTCTTTCATTTCATTTTTACTAGCAAGCTAAAAAAAATCCAAAAATTTAAAAATTTCCAAAATGCAGCCAAAATTCTATGGTAAGTGCACATAAATGAATTTAACATTACAAATGTTAAATTCTACAATTTTAATTAGTAAATAATATAAAATAAAAGCATGTATTTACGAAGATGTTCAAAAAATGATCTAGATATTTTTAAAACATTTTTTATTCACAAATAGTTGTATTACGAAATAGTAATTCATTCTTTTCTTTTATTCTAACTTTTGTGGCCACATAAAAAATTCTAGAAAAAAACCTTTACAAAATGCACCGTGGTGACATGATAATAACCTATAAAAAGATTTAGGCATTAAAAATTAATTTTTAAAAAAATAATGGGAAAAACAAACGGAAGGTGTAATGATTTCTTATTCATTTGTTTTGTGATACATCTTTATTTTCTCATGTATAAGACACATGTAGTGGCGTGTCATCGTCACGCTTACCCTGCCCGTGCTATTCAAAGACGTCTAAAATGAAAAATCTCTAAGCTCTGGTTGGACCAGCAGCAGCTGCCTATCCCATTCCCAGGCCCGAACACTTGCTCGTGCTGCCGTCATCTTCCAGCCGAACCGTTCAAGACATCATAAATTCATAGCACTGCAAAGCGCCAAGTTAGCAATTCTTGCTAAGGAAAAAAAAATGGAAAGGAAAACATGCGACGGCGACATATGCTGATATATATGCATGCATGCTTGGCACTCTACTGTGCAGGCACAGTGAATCGAGAAGGTTCCATGTGTGCCCTTGCATGCACGCATGGGCGCCACGTGTAGGGTGGAGATGAGCGGAGGGGGTCGAGATTATTTTCAGGCCGGAAAAATTATTGTTAGGGTTTTTATTTGGTGCAGGAGGTCGTTTTAAAATCGCTTGATTGCATGATCGATTGGCGTCAGAATCATAGAGATCGTTGGTCGGTCTGGGTGGCCCACCTGAAAGCGGCTCTCATGGAGCCCCCGCGCCAAACGAAAAAATGACGGCTGAGAAAATGTTTGTCAATAGCAGGGGATGCGCATCCATTTGTTTGGGAGCACACTTCCCCACCGGGATCCCGGCCTAATCCCAGGGTAGAAATCCCAAGGGGCAAGCTTCCTCGGGTCAATCAGACAATGCATTTGGAAACTCACCTCGACGAGATTTCCCGGTCCCATTCCCATCGTTTCCACGGGGAAAACACCCCTGTCTTGTGATGTCGGGAATTTCTTCCATGGCGAAGACAGTGGCACAGTTCGCCCGATGCGGCTCCTTGATAGCTACGGCAACGACGACCTGATGGCGCGGCGGCAGAGCGGCCCTCTGATGGCGCGGCGGTGGCCTCCTAATGGCGCGGCGGTGAGCGGCCCTCTGATGGCGCGGCCGTGGCCTCCTGATGGTGTGTGGCGGTGTGGCCCTCTGATGGCGCGGCGTCGACGACGACCTCCTGATGGCTCGGCGGCGGCAGCGGACCTCAAATGGAGTGGCTGCGGCGCGAACTTCTGATGGGGCTCGACGGCGGCAGTGGATTCCAAATGGCGTGGCTGCGGCACGACCTTCTGATGGTGCAGCGGTGGCGGCAACCTCCTGATGGCGCAATGGCAGGGAAGGAGCGGGAGAGGCTGGGCGTGGAGGCGGGAAACAGAGAGAGGAGCAAGGACATAACGGCGTTGAGGCGGCGGGAGGAGGGGGAAGTTGCGGCGGAGGCACCGCTCGGCGTGCGTAGAGAAAGTGAGAGAGGAGGTGAAGTAGAGATTGAGGTCGTTGCAGGGTGGGCGGTGGAGTCGGCGAGGTGAGGCGACGCAGGTGGTTGGCAGCTTGGTTGGGGTGAGAGGGGGAGACTGGGAGGAAGGGGAGCGAAGTGGTGGAGAGTTCCCAGGGATTCCTACGAGCCACAAAAATCCCATGAGTGGATTGTTTCCACCGGGAGGTTTCCCCCTCGCTCCCAAACAAGCCGTGCCAGCAGTGTAATAACGGCTAAAAGAAGAGTAAAAATAGTGGAAAAAACATTGTTTTGTTGAGTTAAAAGGTTGCACGGTTGTGGTCAAGCCATATGGTCGTCGGATCGATTGATTCGATGGTTTATGGAGAGATGTTGAGTTTAGGCCTTGTACATTTCAGTTTAGCGTTTCACTTTACCAAAATTCATCTTTTTTATATAGCCTATTTGGTGTAATAATTTGTAATGATTTTTCTCGGGTTTTTAGTAGTCCTCTTAAAGATACTAAAACTATTTTTAATTATTTTTATAATATTTAAATATCTCTTTAAACACTTTCAAATTTTGCTACAGTGAAACGCTACGCTACGCTACGCTAAGCTGAAATGTACAAGGCCTAGTTTCACATCAGTTCTCGGTGGTGAGAGAGCACAATTAAAAAGTGGATCGACCATCATTGCTTGGTTGAGTAAGACAATAGGTCCTAGACTTTGGTTGTGGTTTCGATTAGGCGTATGGATGTAGCTCTAAGGGAACGTGGCGGGTAATGAGATGGGTCATATCACTGTGTGTTCTAACATTTCAATGTTTGTTTGGTTATGCTTGTTTGTTTACGCCTATTTCACAAATTTTATGTTTTGCCTTATCAAACTCATTTTAAAATCTCAAACCTCATCCGAAGAACTCTCAGTGTATCTCTGGCAGGCTTCCTAAGAGGGTCCCTAAAACACTATTGCGGATAGTACTAGCCTCTATACATATCCAGCCGAGTCTCTAAGGCTCTGTTTCTTTCAGCTTATAATCAGATTATAAGCTGCAGTTTAAAATTTGTTATTTTTGTAATGGTTATATTTTAAAATATTTTATAGTTATTTTTTCGAAACTTTGCACAATTTATCTCAAAGATCTCAAAAATATTTTTTTCATAATTTTTTGGGCCCTTTAAATCTTCTATAAAACACCACAACCTTTTCAGATTATAATCTAACCGCCGAAAGAAACACAGCATAAATTTAGAGACTCCCTCTAGAAGAGAATCTCTATATTTTTGGGGGGATAGAGACTCTGCTGGATATGATGGAAATATAATTAACGAATATTAATTTAGAAAAAGATATAAAGATCCTGCTGACTAATGCTCTTAAAAGCAAGTGGGTCAAGTTCCGAAGTCTCTTCCAAAAGCAATACAAGAATAAAACAAATCAAATCTTAGAATGATGTGATAGTTCAACAAATATTTTGCTCGGAGAAATAAACCATAATACATACATCATTCCATCATCCGCTAGATCCAAACAGATACTTGATCGTAAGTATGATTATATTTCATCCACGTTCAAAGTTTCTTGAGATCGATAATAACTGTGTTCAATTTCTCTCTCCAGTACTTCTTCCCCGCTATATTTTTCTGTTAGAAGAGTTGATTCTATTCGGGCTTTAGGAACCACCTCATGGCCGGTGTTTTCGGAGTTAATTTGAGCCATCGATTCATAGCACGGATTAGCTTCATAGCCCCCAATCATTCTGTCCTCTCTTTGCATAGGAACATGTGGCAATCAAACAGATCCTCTCTCTATTACAGACCAGTAATGCTGTGTTTAGATCTGAAGCAGGTAGGAGTACAAACAGAATATTGCAAATGAGAAA
This sequence comes from Raddia distichophylla, assembly GCA_005191435.1. Taxonomy (NCBI): domain Eukaryota; kingdom Viridiplantae; phylum Streptophyta; class Magnoliopsida; order Poales; family Poaceae; genus Raddia; species Raddia distichophylla. The sequence continues at coordinate 2,152,631 of SPJY01012519.1, forward strand.
GAGACTTGCAATTAATAAAAAGGATTAGCATGTGCTCCAGTGCAGACAGTGAAAACAAAAGGCTCACCATTGCACATAATGATTGAACATGACATTGCGACTTATTATGGTTTCGTTAGAGTGCTGCCTAGATTTGTTACCTGTAACGTTTATCTACATGGTAATTAGCCAATTTTCAAAAAATGCTAAACATATAAAGTCAATCTAAAAGCAGAATTTATTAACTTCAAAAATAATTTAGGGTTGCATAGGCTTGCACAAAAGTAACTACTCCCTCCATTCCAAAATATAAAGCATATAAATTTTTGACGCGGTCTTTAACGTGGAACTTTGACCATTATTTGTTCTCACCATATATTATCAATAACTTTAAAATTAACACCATATGAAAGTACTTTTAAATATGAATCCAACTATATAACATGCATAACACTAAACATATAGATTTTTAGCTTAATTATTAGTCAAAAGTTACAAACATTGACTTTTTGAAATACATGCACGCCTTATATTTTGAAACGGAGGGAGTATTATCTATAGCATTATGGAAAATATGGTTGTGATGGTCTCTGTACACACCGGAGAGCAAGAAGAAGAAAAAAATTATAGAAAGATTAGGGTGTATACTGTATAGCGCACACGCATGATTAACTTTGCTTTACTTGTTTCTCCTCCCACCCATGATTCCATGAATATACACTAGGAATTTTTTTATGACAGTGAAGATTTTACTAATCCTTTTGTTATCATCACATTGACATTCAAACCTTGTATGACATTCCATTTCTAGTTTTTTTCCTTCTTGCTATGATTGTTAACTAGCTTTAACTGTTAGAATGTTTCGATCTCATTAATGCCCAAAGTGCCTTTTCACAATTTCTAGATTAAAACTTGCAAACAATAGTATCTCTAACATTTTATCTTCAAATTGAGTGGTTCAGAATTTTAAACTTATGCTTCATTTGATGCATATTTTTTTGTTTTTCCTCTCTTGTTTTCACTAGACATGATGCTATTATTTTTTAAAAATAATATTTTACCCAAAAATCCAATTATACTTTCAAATTTGAGTATACATAATTATTTTGAATCCATATATTTTCATAATTTTTTGAATTTTATATATTTTTAAATATTCTATTTTCTGACATATTAAAAAGTTATAGAAATTCATGGATGGTGCAGACCACATATGATGTAGGTCTTCTGGACCATGTACAGCATCAACCTTGGATCTTACTATGCATTTAACGTAGAGATCCATTATGGAGTGCTATATAAAGGGAGGCGGTGGAAACGCTAAGTGCGCGCATGTGACACTTTCCTCTCCATCAAAACCTAGCCGGCATCTGTCTCGTCGACACGTCGATGCAGCACACCATGTACAGGCGGATTCTAATCCTATCTGTGTGGATACCGTATAGGTGCTACGTTGGCACTAGTCGAATTGAACCTGAGAAAGAGACACAATATGCTCATCGACATATTATGGGCGTGGTCTCATTTCATCAATTCCCGTCGATCCATAAGAAATTTTGAGGTGAGACTGGATCCGTTGGAAAGCTTGTCTCGTTAGCTTTCCGTTCAGAGGTAGAACGTTAAAGATGAAATCTGGATGTGGTCGGGGTGTATGTTTGAAGACAGGTTGCTCTAGGAGGTTGTGAACCCCGGTGAGGTGGAGCTTATCATGAAGGTCGCTGTGATCTTCGACGAAGACGTCGGAGGTCATGAGGCAACAAGGAGTCGCGGGACGGTGCTGACCAGCATTTGGAGGAGGTGATCGGATCGCCCTGAATGGCTACTTCTGTACAACAACACACAAATCGATTGAACCAACTTCATCGACTCATGTTCTACTGTATTGCGCGTCAAAACATAAGGATCTATGGTTAATTACTTGCAGGGTGTGAGACCATGTGGAGGTAGTTCTATTTATGATGAATGATATTGATAAAGTTTGTGCGTACTTGAATGGTTTTGGTTTCGTGCCATTAGGCTAGGCTTTTACACTAGTTCAAACCTCTTAGCTTGAGATAATAGCCCCTTTCTAGTAGATGAATTTGTCGATAATATGATTACAACATTGCTAAGGATCAAGGGCGCCTAGCATATATTGCATCAATGCCTTGTAATAGGGATTCAATGATCCTCTGCGACACCCTTGAGGGCTATTTATATTTGTGCTACCCCTACCTTTTATGCGCAACATCTCTTATATATCAGAGCAATTACGGATATACATGGAACATAAACATAGATATATTTGGACACTATGAAGTCGGTGGAGTATGCTCCAGCTCTTAAAAAATGTTCGCCACCTTCTTCTCTGAAGTTTCGACCGAGAGATGAAAACATTCCATGACAATAAGAGACGATCCAACCCATCTCAACTATCAAAAAAGTATTGGTCATTGACAATAATCACGAGCTAGCCTGCTTGCGTAGAATCTTCACCACCTCACAGCACGTGCCCTTTGGGGCACAATTTAGAGTATATAGCATAATCTTATTCCTGAAAATACATTCTAGGGGATAATATGTAAATGTCATTAACTAATAAGATTATTAAAAATTAGAATTTATCTACTAGCATAGAAAATTTAAGATGGAAATAGAACAATATATTTTGATGTATAGATGTTATTGAAAATTAAGCAAAAAAATAAAGTAATGGAAATAAAGTTCCTAGTCACGTCCGTTCCATAAATCTATAAATAGTACAATCCTGAGTTCCAGCCTCTTCTGCATGCCACGCGTCATCGTCGATGTGCCACGTCGCTCCGTTTGTCCGTAGCCATCCGATCGCGCTCGCCAGCCAGATCCGGCTGTCCATTAATTTTTTACGTATAAAACAATTTTTTTCGCCCAAGCTTCAGCAACTCGGGCGCTTTGCCCGGTTGGTTAGCTGGGGCAGGCGAACGCCTGGGAGGCCGCGGTTCAATTCCCGTCGCCCCTGTTTTTCAGCTTTTTTTCTGTGCGCTTGGCGCGCAAGGCGCGCGCGTCGTGGCTAGTAATTACCATAAAAGCTAGTAGTGGCAATAGAAAGAAAGCAAAAAATAAAACAAAGGGGCAAGCAAAAACAATGTAACAAAAATTTATGTAGTGTTCGCTCTTAAGCATATTTGACACTGCGGCCACTGCGGAGAGGTAGCCGAGGAGGAGAGGAGGAAGGAGAGGGCCGCCGCGTTGCCTCTTGCTTCGTCGCCTGGGAGATCGATGAGGGAGAGGGAGGGCCGTGGCTGTTGGAGAGGCCGAGAGGGAGTCGCGGGGGCTGGAGGGCATCCCGCTAGGGTTTGTGCAGGGACGTGAGTAGACGGAGCCATACGATCGCGATCGGACGATGAAAGATGGATGACGGAAGAAGAAATCCTATTCTCTTTATTATTAGGTAGAGATTAAATAAACAACGAACCCCAATATATATTGACAATTATATGAAAATGCAAAAAAAGAGAAGAAATGCAAAACGAAGGGTGAAAAAAAAGTTACAATCCTTGTCGTTAATCATATGAGTTGAGAGTTGAGACATCTTTAGAATTTAAAAAGAGTAAATTGCACTGTAGCCCTCGGAAGTTGGCACCTTGTTTCACTTAGCATCCGAAACTTGTATTTTACTTTAACGCCCCCTGAAAGTTGGCACCGTTTGCACGGAGCACCCTGGAAGTTGGCACCGTTTGCACAGAACCCTCTGAGTCGTTATATCTACCGTTAGATGATGACATGGCCATATAAAAAATTAGGAAAAATTAATAATAACCATAAAAATTCAGAAAAATCATAAAAATTTTATAATAATTCAAAAAAATATAAAAATCAGAATAACCATAAAAAATAAAAAATCATATAAATTCAAAAATATATAAAAAAATAAAAAAAATATTAAAAAACCATAAAAAATCCTACCTGACCTGATGCGCATGTCTACATCACCTTCACTAGCAGTAGTTGTCTACCTAAATTTTTCTGGTTTTTGATTTTTTGATGTTTACTTTTTATTTTTAATATTTTTATAATTTTTTAGATTTTTATATGATTTTCTAAATTTTATATTTTATATGTTTTTTCTAAATTTCTATGAATTTCTATGTTTTTATGATTTTTCATTTTTTAAATGTTTTTATTTTTTAAAAAATTTTATGAACTTTTAGTTTTATTTTTATGATTTTTCTATTTTTTATGAATTTTTAAATGGTTTTTATTTTTTTATTATTTTCTTTTTTATGATTTTTACGGTGGACATAAATTTTTTTATATGGTTTTTTGAATTATTATAAATTTTTTATTATTTTCCTGAATTTTTTTATGGTTATTCTTAACTTTTTTCTGATTTTTTATATGGCCACGTCATCATCTAACGGTAGTTATAACGGCTAGAGGGTTACATGCAAACGGTGCCAACTTTCAGGGTGCTCCGTGCAAACGGTGCCAACTTTCAGGGGGCGCTAAAGTAAAATACAAGTTCCGGGTGCTAAGTGAAATAAGGTGCCAACTTCCGGGGCTACAGTGCAATTTACTCATTTAAAAACAATTAGCAATGTTTTGTAGTCATATATGTTGCTTATTCCTTTTTTTACTGTCCTAAAAACCAAAAAATAATTCTAGCTCAAAATGAATTCCTACTCAACAACAAATTTTACAACCATGAGAAACTATAGATCTGGCCAAAGTGTGAGGATGTGGAGGCGTGATGCAATATATCTAGCCCTGAATATGATATGATAAATTTTTTTTTGAAAACCATATAATAGTTTTTATCGTAGCAAATTATGTGGGCCTGTTTAAAAAAAGATGGAATTCTCACTGAGAAGGTTGGGAATCCCTTATCTGCCATTGAAAATTTTCTCTTTCCTTCTATGCCACTGGAACCTTCTCTTCCCTTCTATGCCACTGCATTATTTTTCACTCCACTGAGTGCCATTGTCATTAGCTCCGTTGGTGGGACGAACCGTTCGACTGATTAAACCTCAAATCTAGCCCCAAATCACACCGTTAGGCTACCTAGCTCGAGGACCCTCGTGACACCCCCTACCCGGTGACCGCGACTTCGTTGCCGGCGACACCATCGGTGGCCCTGTTCCTCGTGACTACGTGCGAGAGGCAGCGCCATCACCCCAATGACGTTGTGATGACCTCGACCTCGAGGTGGGCTCTTCCCGGCCGTCCGGCATTGCGCTGCCCCTCCCCCGCGACTGTGGCCACCCATTGGCACCATCTCTTTGGCCATCACTATCCTTCAAGACCCCATTAAATTTGGGGAGCAGAAGCCAGCGAGGGCGGCGCTGTTTAGGTTGAGGATGACGCCATGGGTCCCTGTGGAGGACGATGCACTGGGGATGACAATACTGGATTTGGAGATGTCTTATTGAGCCAACATGAGCCAACATCTCAGGCACTTTTGTGTTTGTTCATGTGAACATTTCATTTTGTATCATGGGATCCATATCCATTTACGCATGGAACCCTCAACAATGTACATATGAAACGTCTTTTGCCCATTGATACTTGGAGTTTTGCCTGCTAAACTTTTGTGTTGTTCTCGTGAATCTTTTACTCATAAAGTTTCATCATTACGTAGCCAAGTTTCATCGATTCTTTTATCAAGTTTCATCGGTACATTTTCAAGTTTCATTTGTACCTTAGGTTTCATTACTAGTTAATCAAGTTTGACTGCACTCTCAAGTTTTATCATCACTTATCAAAAGTTCATCGATTTTTTTAAAGTTCATCGGTAGCTTTTTCAAGTTTTAAAGTTTTTCTCAAGGTTTATCCCAGTTCGTGAATGTTTCACATGTATATTCGTCTAAATTCATCGGTATATTTCGAAGGTTGGACGATCACTTTTTAAAATTAAAATTAAAATTAGCTGTCCGATCAACAGATTCCTATGGGACGTTCAGTTTTACGACGCCCACCTAAGAATAATACTAATCGGTTTACCCTCGTCATAGCTCACGAGATTAACGGAATGGCTACAAAAGGAAACACGCGGTATCAATTAAACCGATGGACGAAAGAAATCCCGAAATCAAAGGCAGAAATCGCAATCGAACGGAAGGCAAAGTCGCGAAAGAAAACCATCCACCACGTCTCCTTCGCACGCCCGAGGCACAAAAACAAAAAACGAAAAAAAACAAAGAGAAAGAAAACAAACGGCGCCAATAAAAAAAGGAAGTAAAAAGGAAAACAAAATCCAAGATCCAAAATCCAGCCCCGAGAAAAAGATTTGAAAAAAAAAAACCCCTTCTTGACGCGTCGGTTAATCGATCTCCCCCCCTCCTCCCCTTCCCTTCCTTTCTATCCACCCCTCCTCCCTCGCCCCGTGAATCCTTCGCTCTCCAGCCTCCCGTGTTGCTCCACTGGCGCCCTTCTGGAACCCTCTCGCACGCCTCCTAATCCCACCCCAAAATCTCGCGCGGAGATCACTCCCTCCCCCTTGCCGCTGCTCCCGTTCGATCCGGCGAGGCCGAGCTCGCGCTCCGTTCGGTGCTCCTGCTGCGCGATTCGCCCGGCGAGGCGGCGAGCTCGGGGTCTGCGGGTGATCTGGTGCCCGGGGCGGACTCGCGGCGGGGCGGCGGGAGCGGGGGGAGATATGTGGATTGAGGCGTCGCCGGATTGAGCATGAGGGGTTGGGCTGGTGGGAGTGGTGGTGGTGGTGGTGTGGGGGATGGGATCACCGGAGGGGCGGCTCGTGGAGTTGTTCGGGGCGGTGAAGTCGTGGATGCCTCGGCGGGGTGAGCACTCCCCCCCGCCGCCGTTTGCGCCGCGGGCGGGCGCTGCTGCTGCTGCGGCGGCGGCGGCGCCGCATGACTTGTCGCGGGACTTCTGGATGCCGGACCAGAGCTGCCGCGTTTGCTACGACTGCGACGCGCAGTTCACGATACTGAACCGGCGCCACCACTGCCGGCACTGCGGCCGCGTGTTCTGCGCCCGGTGCACGGCCAACTCCGTGCCCCGCGCGCCGGGGGACGCCGCCCGGGAGGACGGCGAGCGGATCAGGGTCTGCAACTACTGCTTCCAGCGCTGGTTGGAGGAGGAGGTGGCCGCGCGGAGGGACGTCGCCGTCGCGCAGCCGTCCAGCCCGGTGCTGAGCGCGTCGCCGTCGGCCGCGAGCGTCGGGAGCGACAAGTCGAGCTCGACCGCGCATAGCAGCGGGACGAACGGCCAGATGTCGTCTTACGCGAATGTCAGCTACCCGGACTTCACGTCCGTGCCGGTCGACGGCCAGCGCGACCGCGGCGAGGGCGACGGATGCCCGGAGAAACAGCAATCTGTGATGGAGCAGGCTGTGGGAGTGGAGCCTGCGGCTTATTTGGACAACACGTCGGATCCATTCAACTTTTGCTTGAATAGGTATTCCTTTTTGGGCTTCGTGCGTGCTTTATTCCTTAAGAAAGTGAAATTAACACATTTTACAATGTTACGTGCAACGAAAGATTGTTTACACAGATTTGCGATTGGTAATCTGAGCCTATACTTTTGAGATTCTGTTACATGTTGTGTTAGAGTTGGCTAAAAGTATTGGACAAGAGCTAATTACTTAATTTGCCATAACATTTTCCTTTCTGTATACTTGGGCTAAGCAAATTGAACTTTTCTTTGGATATTACGCTGGTGAGTTTGCTTATTAGTTATTACTATCATCAGTTTGGTTTCTTGGTTAAATTTTTTTAGAATCGTATACATTGCTAAATTGAGCTGCTATCTTGTTTAAATAAGTACCTGTTCAAACTTTAAGCGCAATTATTTGTGAATGATCCATATGCAGTTCATTATAGTGTTCCATGAGAGTAGTCTCAAATTTGTGCCTTGTGTTGTTTGTATTCAATTATTTATGGTAGTGTCATAATCATACTTCCATTCATAAGCTGTTAACTGTTGGTTAATGGACAAAATTTGACTTTAATCAGTTACACTGTTAATCATCATCCCTGGACCAAGTAGATGTGTAGAAGATGCAAGGTGCTGATCGAGATATCACCATTACATGACCTCTTTTCTTCCTACTCAATAATTTGCATGGTGCAATGAAATTGCTGGAACTCATTATGGTGGCATTTCAATTTGCTTGTGCTGCTCTGGTGTGATGACAACTAGCAGAGTGTTCTCACTTGATATAATCTTTTTCATGTTCATTGACCTATACTGGCAACTTGCTACTGTTCATTTGTGCCAAAAAATAATTATTGCAAATTGCTTTCTTGTGATAAATCCAGCATCTAATTTGTTCTAGGAGCGACGATGAAGACGATGACTATGCAGTTTTTCACTCAGATTCAAAAGAACAACACCTACATACTAACAGTGAATGCTATGGACCTATTTGTTTTGATGGCCAGCAAGTTGACTGTAGTGATGATGCAAAAGAATCTGTATCCTCAAGGCAAGAGACAATGACCTTTGTTGATTCTGTGGGAATAGATAAGATTGGAGATAATGGCATTGATAATAGTGAGGAGTGCAATGCTCGATCTTCTTCCATGTATAGCTTGGAAGTGCTGGAAAACGAACCTGTTGACTTTGAAAACAATAGCTCACTTTGGCTGCCTCCTGAACCCGAAGATGAAGAGGATGACCATGATGGTGCTTTATGTGATGATGATGAAGGGGAGGATGCCACAGGAGAGTGGGGATATCTACGCTCAAACAGCTTTGGCAGTGGACATTGTCGAAGTAGAGACAAATCAGCTGAGGAACACAAGAAAGCCATGAAGGACATTGTTGATGGGCATTTTCGAGCATTGGTTGCTCAACTTCTTGAGACTGAAAGGGTACAGATGGCTGATAGAACTGGCAAAGAGAGTTGGCTAGATATAATTACTTCTTTGTCTTGGGAAGCTGCATCTTTTCTTAAACCAGACACTAGCAAAGGAGGACGGATGGACCCTGGTGGCTATGTGAAGGTTAAATGCTTGGCTTGTGGTACTCCAAGTGACAGGTAAACAAACAACATTGTTCCATGCTATCACATTCACATAGCCTGATGATTTTGCAGATATAAATGTTTGAATATTCATTTGCCTTATGGTTTATGCACTGCTAACATGAATCTCACATTGCTTTATAATTTAATTGTCCTGAGGTGTTGCTTGTTTGCAACCTTGGTTTTTCAGGTTACAGAACTTTAAATTTCTTAGTTTTTTTACTTTGCTTGTATTTCTGTAGTGTTCCATCTAAGAACTTATTTGTTTATTTTTCTCTAAAACTTCTTTCATTTCCAGCTTTGTTGTAAGAGGAGTTGTTTGTAAGAAGAATGTTGCTCATCGACGTATGTCATCGAAAAAAGAAAAGCCACGGATACTAATTCTTGGTGGTGCACTTGAATACCAGCGTGTATCGAATTTGCTTTCAAGTTTTGATACTTTACTGCAGCAGGTATTACCCATCAATCTTTCCTTATACATTTGTTATAAAACCAAAGTGCATTGACAGGGTGGTATAGATTGAAATTTTCTATCAGTGATGCATAGTAATTCCTTTTTTAAATCCAGGAAACAGATTATTTGAAAATGGCAGTTGCTAAGATCAAAGCGCACCAACCAAGTGTCGTATTGGTAGAGAAATCTGTGTCTCGTTATGCTCAGGATTTATTTCTGGAGAAAAATATCTCACTTGTTCTGAATATTAAAAAGCCTCTCCTGGAAAGGGTATCCAGGTGCTCTGGTGCTCACATAGTTCCCTCAATTGATTATTTGTCTTCCCAAAAGCTTGGGCATTGTGAACTATTCCATGTGGAGAAGTATGTTGAAGAACATGGGACTGCTGGAGAAGGTGGGAAGAAAATGCTGAAGACACTTATGTTTTTTGAAGGCTGTCCAAAGCCTTTGGGTTGTACAGTAAGTGTTCAGTTTTTTTGACTCGGTTATAAGTTTAGTTTTTTTGTTACATGTTGCAGTTCCACCACTTCATCTATCAGGCTACAATATAAAAAACATGATATTTTCGTAAATATGTCCCAATTAATTTTTTACTTAATTTGAAAAGTTTCTTAGAGTACAAGATTGGAAGGAAGAAGGTTTCAAAAAATCAATTAGAAGAGTTCAGTTTAGCATTGTGATTGAAAAATTTACATGGAAAAAGAAAATAGAAACTGATTGTGTATTAGTTACTGTCCAATACTGGATGCTGCAATGAGTTGGTCAAAACTTATCACTGTGCTAACCAATGACATTTGATCCTGTTGCTGTGGATATATGCTCATTGAAGGGTTTATGGCCTCACTTTGTTACCTACAAATGGAAATTATTTATTCATTCTAGTACCTCCTTTGTGAAAGGAATACATAATAAAAAAATGAGGCAAACAGCACATATCTAAGTACCTTCAATTCTGCAGATCTTACTCAAAGGAGCTAATGGTGATGAGTTGAAAAAAGTGAAGCATGTCATGCAATATGGAGTCTTTGCAGCTTATCACTTGGCCCTTGAAACATCTTTTCTTGTGGATGAAGGTGCAACACTTCCAGAACTTCCCCTCAAGTCACCAATTATTGTTGCCTTGCCGGATAAACCTTCGAGTGCTGATAGATCCATTTCTACAATACCTATTTTACAAATACCTACAACTCCAGCACCAAACAATAGCCTAGAGGCACTTGATATGCATAATGAAGATTTGACAATCAACAGCTTTAGAATATCGGACCAAACAGTAGCAAACTACTCTCTTGAGAACAAAATATGTGTGAATGTGGAAGGTGGGATCAACAACCATAATGGAAACATTGCTTGTTTGCTGGGTATGATCCCTCGATCATCTACTGATCCCTTGGTTCAGCAGTCAAGAATTCCATTTTGCCATTGTCCTACTTGTACTAGAGAAGTAGATAGAAAAATGAAGTTTGAGGAACTCCAGCTTGAAAGCACTAGACATGTTCTGGTTAATGAATTTGGTGTATTGCCTGCTCATTCTACAACTTTTGTATCTGTTGAGAGTGATCCTTCATTTGCCCATAAATCTGATGTTGGTGAGAAGATAGAAGCCAAGCCATCTGTTCCTCTTAACGTACAAATTTCTCATGATGATGACAGTTCAAAGGATGATTCGGTTGTAAAGAAGGATGAAATTCCAGCATCTCCTGCTGACAACCAGAGTATATTGGTTTCTCTGTCCTCCCGCTGTGTTTGGAAAGAAACTGTCTGTGAGCGACCACATCTTCTTCGCATAAAATATTATGGCAACTTTGACAAACCTTTAGGCAGATTTCTGAGTGACCAGCTATTTGATCAGGTTAGGCTGATGTCTCTCATAAAGTTTATCTGTTCTTTATCTAAAAGTGGAGTATAATTTTTCTTAAAATTTTGTATTCAATTTTGTCTTAACATTTTATATTCTGATTGCATTTCTCATTTTGCTTTAGGACAACCATTGTCTCTCTTGTGAGCTGCCACCAGAGGCCCACGTTTATTGCTATGTTCATCCCCAAGGCAGCCTAACAATATCAGTGAGGAAACTTGCAGTGAAGTTGCCTGGTGACCATGATGGTAAAATCTGGATGTGGCATAGATGCTTACGTTGTCCTCGGGTTAATGGCCTTCCTCCAGCAACTAAAAGAGTAATGATGTCTGATGCGGCCTGGGGCTTATCTTTTGGTAAATTTTTGGAACTTAGTTTTTCAAATCATGCGGCAGCAAGTAGGGTTGCTAGCTGTGGTCATTCTCTTCACAGGGATTGCCTTCGTTTTTACGGGTATACCCTCCTCACTTTCCTATTTATCAAATTGGTAATGAACGGGCAGTTCCTTAAATGTTTGTATTTCAGCTTTGGTGAAATGGCTGCTTGTTTTCGATATGCATCAATCAAGGTTCACTCTGTGTATTTACCACCTCCAAAACTTGATTTCACTTCCCAGCATCAAGAATGGGTAGAACAAGAAGCAAATGAGGTAGTTTGTTTAGTTTGTGAGCTTGCTTATGTGATATTTTCTTTTTTTGAGCAAGAAGGCAGCTTATGTGATATTTTCTGGCTGATGCTAATAGTCAATGATTCAGGTGGTTGACTCTGCTGAACTTCTGTTCACTGAAGTGTTGAATGCACTCCATGAAATTTCAGAAGGAAAACCAATAACAGGTTCTTTCGATGGAAACATGAAGATCCTTGAGTTAAGAAGAAATATTATGGAGATGGAAGATATCCTGCAAACAGAAAAGGCTGACTTTACGGTGAACTTGTTTTATTTTCTTTATTTAGTGCTTTATTAAGGAATCGTTTTCACACTTAAGCTCCGTATGAAAATAAAAGTTCCACTTAAAAGTTTGTAGTATTCTAATTATTATATTGTTCACCACTTCACCTTCAGGAGTCATTAAAGAATCTGTTGAAAAAGGACATCAGAAAGGGGCAGCCATTTTTTGATATCCTTGAGGTTAACAAACTAAGTAGGCAGCTGCTGTTTCTGTGTTACTTATGGGATCAACGGCTAAACTTTATAGCAACTTCAGGTGGCAAGTACTGTGATGCATTAGGTGGTTTACGAGTTGGAAGTAGGAATTCGGACATTAATAATAGATTAGTTGATACCAACGCAACCACAAAGTTAATGAAGAGTTCAAAGGTCACAGAAGTTCTTTCGAATGCTAAGGAAGGATCCTTAAAACAGAGCTCAAATCCACTGCATGCTGATGAGGGGCTGAACCATCCTGATAAATCAAATGAAAGTAGCTCTGGAAATGTTTCAGAGTTGAATGGTACTGTAGATTCAATAGCCAAAATAAACCATTCCAACAGTGCAGATGTTAAGGATCGCTTGGATCATCAAGAACCCAATATTGGTGTTCGAAGGGTTTTTTCTGATGGTCAGTTTCCTGTAACTACTGACCTTTCGGACACGTTGGATGCAAAATGGAGAGGTGAGAATGGACCTGTTCCTGATGCAAGCATGGTGAAGCCATTAGCTCTGATAGAAGGTGCAGGTGTTGATATTAAAAATCAAGTTAAGCCACTACCACCCCATATTTCTGTTTTATCTGTCAGGTCTGGAGATACAACAGATGACTTGTTGAGTTTGCTTAAAATGCCATACATGACAATATATAATTCCTTAAATACAAACTCTGGTACTGCACAGAGGTTTGGGACATTGGCTGACTACAATCCTATGCACATTTTGTTGTTTCGGGAGTTATCACAGAAAGGTGGAGGAAGGCTTTTTCTGCCTACTGGAGCTAATGATGTTGTCATCCCAGTCTTTGATGACGAGCCAACTAGTATTATTTCTTATGCACTTGTTTCAACCATGTACCGTAATCAAATGTCAGATGAGAACAGTAAAAATAAAGATGGTGCAGATTCTTCACATCAGTTGCCTGTATATGATTCAGGAAATTTTAATCCGTTTCATTTATTTGAGGATTTTGGACCCTCTGATGATTTTGCATCAATACCTGGAAGTAGGGGGACCTTTGTCCCTGATCTAGTCCATTCAAGAGTTTCTTTTGAAGATGTTGGTCCACTTGGGAAAGTTAAATACACCGTGACATGCTATTATGCAAGAAGCTTTGAAGACCTCAGAAGGTCTTGCTGTCCATCTGAACTTGATTTTTTAAGATCAGTTAGTCGATGCAAGAAATGGGGAGCACAAGGTGGCAAAAGCAATGTGTTCTTTGCAAAATCTCTGGATGATAGATTTATAATAAAGCAGGTCACAAAGACGGAGCTTGAATCATTCCTAAAGTTTGGCCCAGATTATTTCAAATATTTGTCAGAGTCCATAAGCACTGGAAGCCCTACATGCTTAGCAAAGATTTTAGGAATCTATCAGGTATTTTTTTACGACTTTCAATCTCATGTTTTGTATTTTGATCTGCAGTGTTATCACACTTCAATTCTGAGAAAGAAACTTCATTCATCCATTGATTTAAGAAAAATCCTACTAGTGCCTAAATAGTTGCTGGCTCCTTTTAAGAGAAATAGCTCTTGCTATCACATAAAACTTGGTTGAAAGCATATATATGTGCTATCATGGCACAATTTTGGAACAGTCATATCGTGTAGTTGGTGTGGTAGAAATAATAAAATGTATATTTGTTTATCCTTACAAGTGATGTGAGATTTAGTTTCCATTGCTAATGATAACATTTTAGACATAAATATGATGTAATTTGTACTTTCAGACGAATTTATGTAAATTTGAGGGAAATCTCATTAAAATCCTGTAATCTTAACATCTACTAGAAAGTTGGTAGCTATATGGAGATTCTAGAAGCATGTAGAACATTCAGTTCTACTTCTAGTTCATAGATGAAATAGAAACTAGGTACTAGAAGCATCTAGCTATTAATAGGACTCAAATATTAATAGTTAGATGTAGAATGTTCTAGATATATGGACTGTGGTAAGGTCAGTTCAGCTTAGCCTATAAATAGAACACATGGAGTACTTGTAAGCCAAGCTTGAGAACTAGTTCAACTAGAATATAGTGAGCCTCAATTACTTTCTAAGTGAACATTAGTGTGACTTGTGAGAGTTTTGCTAGCTGTTCGTGTGAGCTCCTAGGCCAACAATTTGTATCAAATCTAGGTTAGCTTCTGCACCGTATGACGAAGGTCATGCTGTGGACTTCGGAAAGTGTAAAATCTGGTGGTGATGGCAGCAGCGACAGCGAGGTTGTCTCGAGGATTTCGACAAGAGAAGGCGTAGTAAGTCTTCAGTATCTGATGCTCACCGACAACAACTATGGGCCTTGGGCGGTGAAGATGAAAATCTTCATGCGCGCGCAAGAATTGTGGGAAGCAGTGGAGAGTGAGGAGGTTGTTGACGAGCACATGGATCAGATGGCTCTTGCAGCTATCAAGCAAGTTATACCGGAGGACATAATGATAGTCTTGGCGGAGAAGACGACGGTAAAAGAGGTATAGGACACATTGCAAGAGTTGCATGTTGGTTCTGACCGCATCATGGAACCTCGTGTTCTGACCTTGATGAGAGATTTTGAAGATCTGTACATGAAGGAGACGGAGTCAGTTAGTGACTTTGCCATGAAATTAACCACCATCGCCAATGAGATACGAGCACTTGGAGAAAAGATAGAGGGGCACACGGTTATCAAGAAGCTTCTTCTTGCAGTACCAGATAGGTTCTTGCCTTTTGTCTCCACTTTTGAGCAACTTGCTGATATAAATAAAAAGCTGACGGAAGTGGTCGGTCATCTCAAGGCATATGAAGAGAGGAATAGAGGCCGCCGACGAGTCGAAGAAGGCAATGAGCTTCTACTCATGCTGAGTGGGAAGCAAGGTTCTGTTAGATTTAGAGAGGGGAGAGTGTGTGCAATATTTAGATGTCTATTGAACAGCCCAAAGGGCAATATATAGAGTACAAAAAGTGAACCCAAGAGATGGGAAAGGACCTAACTACCCCTACAATACACATATGCCACTTTTATCTCCACTCATGCTCGATCCTCTCGGCTGTCCTTTCCTAACATGGCTAGCACCGTCGGAGTTCGTTACAGATTGTGGAAGTCTTTATCTCCACAGAGACTTGGCTTCGGCTTCCCATCTGCTGTTCCTTGGTCCTCCTTGGCCGTCGCGTCTCTTCCTCCATCGTGACGCATCACGCTCTTCTTTCGTGATGATGCCTTAAAGGTTGCGATCTAGCTACTTTCTTCGTCAGTTATGCCAGATGGATGAGATCATTATGGAGGTTAGCATATTTTCCCAGAGATGTGCACTTCAACGACATCACAAGACAAGACTTTGGATCTTCATTAGAGTGTGTGTTTTCCTCCAAATGCAAAGCTATTGCATATGCCTTGCATTTGAGGGGGGGTGTTAAGAGTATTGTAGTTATGTGTTTTGTAAGGGTAGGGTAGCCCTTTCCCATCTCTTGGGTTCACCTTTTGTACTCTATATATTGCCCTTTGGGCTGTTCAATACAATTAACTATGGCACACACACTCTCCCTCTCTAAATCTAACAGGTTCAAGGGCAAGGACAATAAAGATTTTGGTTAGAATCGCAAATTTGACAAGGCAAAGATTCGGTGCTTCAACCGTCAGAAGTTCGGGCATTTTGCTAAAGAATGCCACAACCGAAGTAAGGAACAAGAGATGATGAACGTCCTTATTGATGCTGATGATCAGTCAGCACTGCTATGAAGATGGAGTCGACGAGTTGAGTCTAGTATGTTGAGTAGCGGCGTCGCCATCCTGAAGTCGAGTCTGAGAGTAGATTCCTAGTGTGGGTTTTGATGAGTGGTGTCCTAGATGTTAAGTAGTTGTGTCGCCATCCAGAAGTCAAAGCCGAAGGTAAAGTATGAGGTGTTGAGTTGTTGTGTCACCATCCTATACATTTTTAGTAAGTGTTGCGCATATTGTAGGAGCGTCTGAATGGGTCAACAAGTTAGAGTTAAGATGTCAAGATTAGGGGGAGATTGTTAGATATAATCTTGACATCTACTAGATGATTGTAGAAGTAGTAGATAGCTGGTAGCTATATGGAGATGCTAGAAGTATGTAGAACATTTAGTTCTACTTCTTGTTACTAGGGTCTTGTTCTTTTCAGCGTATCGTATCGGTGCGTATTACTGTAGCAAATTTTGATATTTTTATATAACCTATATGTTGTGATAATTTATAACGATTTTTTCGTGACTTTTAGTAGTCCTTCCAAAAATCCTAAAACTATTTTTAAATTATTTTTTTATAATCTTTAAACGTCATTTTAAGGGCTCTTAAATTTGCTATAATAATACGCCAACGCAACGATACGCTGAAAAGTACGAGGCCTAGAAGCATCTAGCTATTACTAGGACTCAAATATTAATAGTTAGATGTAAAATGTTTTGGATATATGGACTGAGTTAAGGTCAGTTTAGCTTAGCATATAAATAGAACATGTAGGAGCACTTGTAAGCCAAGTTTGAGGACTAGTTCAGCTACATATAATGAGTCTCAATTGCTTCCTAAGTGAATATTAGTGTGAGACTTGTGAGAGCTTTGCTTGCTGTTCGTGTGAGCTCTTGGGCCAACACAGTCTACTGTCTATATATCTGATAATTTTGGTAATGGGTTGGAGCAGATTCTTATCCATTAATACAACATATCTAGGTTTGCCGTGGTATCGATTCAACGGTTATAGCCTGAAGGGATACAGATGTGATAGAAATGTAGAACCTCCTTTTCGCCATTCTCAAGTTTAAGATTTATGCTTTATTTATTAAATTTATTAATTTATTGTTAAATAAGATTGAGTGTTAATATTTTGATATGCAATTACACAATATCACTTCTTATAAAGAAAATGCTTTACTTGGATTTGAAGGTCTTTCTATTTTTTGTAAAATATGTTACCTGGCCACTGCAATAACTTGATTTTGATCTAACATGTATTTTATTAAACATTCCTTAGTAAATCTTGCAACCTATAAGGAAGTGTTGGAGCTTTGGATCTCTCCAAAGCTCTAGCAGATGTGCAATAACCACAGCTTATATGGTCATAGCATTTCTCTTACCCTGGAACAACCTTATTGAATATTTGATAGGTAGAATGTTCACTTTGGCATTTGATAATTTTTTCTTAGGTTACAATTAAGTATCTCAAGGGTGGGAAGGAGTCGAAAATGGATTTGCTTGTGATGGAAAATCTTTTATTTGGGCGGAATGCTACAAGACTTTATGATCTCAAGGGATCTTCAAGGTCAAGGTATAACGCAGACTCCAGCAACAACAAGGTTCTTCTGGATCAGAACTTAATTGAGGCGATGCCAACATCACCAATTTTTGTTGGGAACAAGGCAAAACGACTCCTAGAAAGAGCTGTTTGGAATGATACTTCTTTTCTTGCAGTAAGTTCAGATTCCAACAGTGAGAATTATTCACTCCTTATAGATTGGAAAAAAGTGAAAACAAATTATGCCTTACATACTGGAAAGGAGGGAGTAATAGTTAGATGTAGAATGTTTTGGATATATGGGCTGAGGTAAGGTCTGTTCAGCTTAGACTATAAATAGAACATGTAGGAGCATTTGTAAACCAAGCTTGAGGACTAGTTCAACTACAATATAGCGAGCCTCAATTGCTTTCTAAGTGAACATTAGTGTTAGACTTGTGAGAGTTTTGCTTGCTGTTCGTGTGAGCTCCTGGGCCAACAATTGGTATCAGAGCTAGGTTAGCTTCTGCACGGTACGACGAAGGTCATGCCGCGGACACCGGAAAGTGCAAAATCTGGTGGTGACGGCAGCAGCAATAGCGAGGTTGTCTCGAGGATTTCGACAAGAGAAGGTGTCTAAGTCTTTAGTATCCGATGCTCACCGACAACTATGGACCTTGGACGGTGAAGATGAAAATCTTCATGCGCTCGCAAGTATTGTGGGAAGCAGTGGAGAGTGAGGAGGTTGTTGACGAGCGCAAGGATCAGATGGCTCTTGCAGCTATCATGCAAGCTATACCGGTGGTCATAATGATGGTCTTGGCGAAGAAGACGACGGCAAAGGAGGTATGGCCCTATGGGACACTTTGAAGATCTGTACATGAAGAAGACGGAGTCAGTCAGTGACTTTGCCATGAAATTAACCACCATCGCCAATGAGATATGAGCACTTGGAGAAAAGATGGAGGAGCACACGGTTATCAAGAAGCTTCTTCGTGCGGTACCAGACAAATTCTTGTCTTTTGTCTCTACTTTTGAGCAACTTGCTGATATAAATAAGAAGCTGGCGGAAGTGGTCGGTTATCTCAAGGCATGTGAAGAGAGGAATAGAGGCCGCCGACGAGTCGAAGAAGGCAATGAGCTTCTACTCGTGCTGAGTGGGAAGCAAGGTTCAAGGGCAAGAACAATAAAGATTTTGGTAAGAGCTGCAAATTTTACAAGGCAAAGATTCGGTGCTTCAACCGTCAGAAGTTTGGGCATTTTGCTATGGAATGCCACAACCGAAGTAAGGAGAAAGAGACAATGAACGTCCTTATTGATGCTGATGATCAGCCAGCACTGCTATGAAGATGGAGTCGACGAGTTGAGTCCAGTATGTTGAGTAGTGTCGTCGCCATCTTGAAGTCGAGTCTGAGAGTAGATTCCAAGAATAGGTTTCGATGAGTGGTGTCTTGGACGTTGAGTAGTTGTGTCGCCATCCAGAAATCGAAGCCGAAGGTAGAGCATGGGGGTGTTGAGTTGTGTCGCCATCCTATGCATGTTTAGTAAGTGTTGCGCATATTGTAGGATGTCTGAATGGGTCAACAAGTTAGAGTTAAGATGTCAAAATTAGGGGGAGATTGTTAGATATAATCTTGACATCTACTAGATGATTGTAGAAGTAGTAGATAGTTGGTAGCTATATGGAGATGTTAAAAGTATGATGAACTAGAAACTAAATACTAAAAGCATCTAGCTCTTACTAGGACTCAAATATTAATAGTTAGATGTAAAATATTCTGGATATATGGGATGAGCTAAGGTCAGTTCAGCTTAGCCTATAAATAGAACATGTAGGAGCACTTGTAAGCCAAACTTGAGGACTAGTTCAGCTACAATAATATAGTGAGCCTTAATTGCTTCTTAAGTGAACATTAGTGTGAGACTTGTGAAAGTTTTGCTTGCTGTTAATGTGAGCTCTTGGGCGAACACAGTCTACTGTCTACATATCTGATAATTTTGGTAATGGGTTGGAGCAGATTCTTATCCATTAATACAACATATCTAGGTTTGCCATGGTATCGATTCAGCGGTTATAGCCTGAAGGGATACAGATGTGATAGATATGTAGAACCTTCTTTTCGCCATTCTCAAGTTTAAGATTTATGCTTTATTTCTTAATTTATTTTTAAATAAGATTGAGTGTTAACATTTTGATATGCAATTGCACAATATCACTTATAAAGAAAATGCTTTACTTGGATTTGAAGGTCTTTCTATCTTTTGCAAAATATGTTATCTGGCCACTGCAATAACTTGATTTTGATCTAGCATGTATTTTATTAAACATTCCTCAGTAAATCTTGCAACCTATAAGGAAGTGTTGGAGCTTTGGATCTCTCCAAAGCTCTAGCAGATGTGCAATAACCACAGCTTATATGGTCATAGCATTTCTCTTACCCTGGAACAACCTTATTGAATATTTGATAGGTAGAATGTTCACTTTGGCATTTGATAATTTTTTCTTAGGTTACAATTAAGTATCTCAAGGGTGGGAAGGAGTCGAAAATGGATTTGCTTGTGATGGAAAATCTTTTATTTGGGCGGAATGCTACAAGACTTTATGATCTCAAGGGATCTTCAAGGTCAAGGTATAACGCAGACTCCAGCAACAACAAGGTTCTTCTGGATCAGAACTTAATTGAGGCGATGCCAACATCACCAATTTTTGTTGGGAACAAGGCAAAACGACTCCTAGAAAGAGCTGTTTGGAATGATACTTCTTTTCTTGCAGTAAGTTCAGATTCCAACAGTGAGAATTATTCATTTTACCAAAAATGTGGAAAATATCAGGGTTATTTTTAAACATATGTTGTTGATTCTTCAAGTAAGATAATCTTCACCTTGATTATACATTTGAAGTTGGCTCCTCAAAATACTTTTGAATTATACCACTGTAATGCATGGTCCCATGAATGAATTATACTTTTAGGCCTTAAGCAATTAAGCAAATACTGTAGTGCTGTTCTTTGCATTGCAGTCATTCTTGCTTCAAAAATAGATCATGCCACGATGAACAAATTTAATACAACTGCCACGATGAGAAAATTTAATACAACGTGTGAATGTGCTAATTAAACATAACATTCATAATTCATTTATGTCATTCTCGATTAGAATGTCTGGCTGTTGCACCCTGAAGGCTGAAGCTAATGTTTATAATTCCTACTAGCAGGCATACAGTGCTAAATGCAATACTTCTCACTATTGTAACTGGAGTATTTTTTTTCCCTTATGTTTTGGTTGCCTTCTTTCTGTATCAACTCTTATGATAAACACCGATAAGGTCCATATGTGCAATACTTTCTGCTATTATAATTTTTGTATGTATTTTTCTTTTTTGTTTGTCATTTGCTGTATTTCTTTTTCTTCATCTCCGTCAGGTTTTTATGATAAAGACTGATAAGGTCCATATATAAACATGAACAAGAGATGTGGAATACAATATAGGACTGATACTGAACTGATCTTAAATTTTAATGCACATATATTTATACATTAACAAACTAATGTTTTCTTTTAGGGAATTGATGTGATGGATTATTCCTTACTTGTGGGTGTTGATGAGGAGAGACATGAATTGGTCCTGGGAATAATTGATTTTATGAGGCAGTATACATGGGATAAGCACCTTGAAACATGGGTTAAATCTACTGGCATTCTTGGTGGGACGAGGAATGCCGCTCCTACTGTAATTTCACCAATGCAGTACAAGAAGCGGTTTAGGAAAGCCATGTCTGCTTATTTTATTGTGATTCCTGAGCAATGGATGCCTGCAATAATCAACCCGAGCAAATCATCATCGAATATCTGCCAAGAGAATTCTCAAAATCCTTCACAAGAGTAATCTGATATTTCTGTGCATTATGCCGGATAGACTGTGTCGGCCTACTCTAATCATGGTAGTGCTAAACTGATTATCTGGCTATTCCTGGCAGCAGTGACCTTCAGATTCGGACTGGGTATTCTCCTGTGCTCATTTGCACAGATCCGATAGCATTCATAGAGTTCCATCTTAAGAATCATCGGGTGTATATATTCTTGCAACTGTAATTATGTCAGTTTTTTTTTCTCTTCGGTCCTATATGTTAGTTTAAGTCCTATATGTTAGTTTAAAGTGTCGTTGCAGTAGTTTTCATTTAATTTTGGTCGAATGTAAAGAACAAGGAGCGCGTCATTTTTTCCTGCAACGGTTGTTTAATAAGTTTATCTGATATTTATTTGGAGGGCTGTTGCCGTCTACAATAACAAAATAAAAGTAAGTCATGTTCATGCATATGTTTTCCTTGTTTCTGCTAGATGTAACTACCAATACATGCATTGAAACAATAAGCACTAATATTTTCTTTTTATTTCCAACTAACCTCTACGGTTCGGTGCAGCAAGAACACTTGTCGTCTTGGCCACATGCCTCTCTCTCTATATATTATTTATTTATTTGATCGAAGTACACACTTAAGATGAGTAACATTGGAGGTTTGATTTGGAGTTCGGAAGTCCAGGATAAAACATCTGTTGTTACTAGCGATGCTTGTTCTGATAAAACACATCTGCTAAAAAAGTTTTATTTTAAAAAGAGAATGTGAATCCATGAATAGAATTTTCATATATTAACAAGTCGGGAACTGTTGAACCAAGCAACACTGGAAAAAAGACCAGGTAAATTCAAACTTTGAGTTGAAATTCAACAATTGGAACCTCTCGGTGGACAACCGGTTACAACAAGTAATACGCTATTCTTCCCATAATAGGCGTGCTTTGAATTATTGGTTAGTAGTTCTATTCAAGCGCACCACATCCATACAAATAGTGTCGATGCTTAATAGGTTGTTTGGTTGGCTGCATTTACAGAGATTTACATCTACATATGCAGAATCTTGTTTTTTCTTGTGTTTGGTTACCTGCATCTGGTTTTGAGCCTGGCTTTGTGGATGCAAGATTCTCCATGCAGTCTGGCTCTAGAGAAACACAGAAAATGAGCGTTTCTCTAGATGCAACGCATGGCGGCCTTGTGTTCTGTGCATGGGACCACAGTCAGTCACCATATCAAGCCATACATGGACTGCCAACGTGGCAGATAACTTTTTATTTTTTCTTTTTTTGTTTGTATCTTTTTATTAGCACTAGTAAAATGCCCGTGCTCTGCCATGGAACTAAAAAGGGAGGAAAGGGAAACATAAATCGTAGCAACATAAAAATTTTAAAGGATGATTTACTAAGCAATGCATATGTGTCTATCGCAACGTGATTTCAAAGTAAGTAAAATAAAATAGAAGAGTCTCACAATAATGTGGCTAAAATAAAAATCACATGCACTATTCAAGTAATGTACAAAGATCAATGTTTTACAAATATACATATTATATATTTAATTGTAAAAAATAACAATACAAAAGCATGATATTTAGGGTTGTCACTGATGGCTCATATGTGATGAGGCAGCAACGCACATACTGTGATCCGTTCACCAATATTATCTGCCTTGCTAGCTCTACCTTTCTTAATCCAATAGCATACAAGACGTTAAACATCTGCAAGAAGAACGAACGCACGGACAGATAGCCAACGGATTTCTAGCATGGTAGGAAGGCCCCGCGCCGGACGTTGGACGATGTGTGTACCTGCATATAAATGTTAGAAAAGTAATGTAAAATATTATGTAATATGAGTTAGATTTTGACATGTATATATTTTATATTTTTATAATTAATATTTGTTTAAGTGTTCTAAAGTATAAAGTAGCTTTAATATTAATTTTTTAGAAATTATGGATTTTGAAAATTCGTACTCCAAACTTGAGTTTTGAAATTATGAAATTCAAATTTTGTATTATAATTTCCAAAATTTTAAACTTCAAAATTTAGAGTTTTGAATTTTTAAAATGGTTAATTTTGGGAAATTTGAAGTTGGAACCTTTTAAAATATCATATTTGGTTTCCCGCCAAAATTTTAAACATTTTATATGAATCTCACATTATCCTTAAATTTATTGCACATGTGGCTAACCATGTTATTGTTTAATGATTGATATGACATTCACGGATTCACCTTGGTGGTAAGAGACACATAGACAACCACATCAACATTTAATAGTTACATAACACTTTTAGGGATACTTGTGCAAAGGGATACAAGTTTAGCGGGTGACAAAGTATAAGGTTAATTTGGGGGCTAAGTGAGAATCACTATAAATTTGGAGTTACAGTGTAATTTTCTCTAAAATGTAATTTATGGCGGGTGACGATGAACATGGGCATCTTCAATATAAGTAAGACATCTCAGCCAGCTACGAGAATTGTGACTCAGCCTTTTCGTATGTGAAAGATTGATGAGGAGAGAAAATAGACCAAAGCGAGTTAGCTCTTCATCAAGTATTTCTATATAACTACCATCACATATGGATCCATATTACTTTTTGCATGTCTGTTGTAGCTAGTTTATTTGAGATTCTATCTATTTACTATTTATTATAACATGGAGTGATTTTTTACTTCAATGATGGAGGTGCCGACGAACCGATGTGTAGCAATAGCCAGTAGCATTCAAGGGCGGATCTACAGTGTTGGCACCAGGGTCAAGCGACCCCGATGCCTTTCGGACAAACCCTTCTTGTTTGTTGCTACCTTGTTAGTATATATACATATAAACCTATGATTTGTAGCTTAAAAATAGTGATTTAGTGTTAAAATGATCCCGACAACCCCAACGACTTGTTTTTCTATGTCCGCAGCATTCACGAGTTAGATATGTGGGATGGGATCTGATGTGAATACGCTACAACCATGAAGCTGTGCAACGTGCAACGTGTGCACTTCGCTCAACGTTGACCAGGTCAGCCGACTTTTCTAAAAAAAGTGTGGATTTGAAATTGGAAAGCGATGGAAGGGCCCAATTTGCGCACCAACAGATGGGCTCGAGCCTGGCCCAAGATGTCTCCTTTTCTTTGAGACCTATCGTAATGGGCTCCGAAACCTAGCCGCCTTCTGCGTCACCTAGCAACCACACCACTAGGGAGCGGGGCAATTGTTCAAATGACACTTTGTAAAGTTCGCATTTGCTCAAATGACACTTGGGGCCATTTTTAGTGACTCAGATGGTCCCACATGTCATGCTCACATGGAAATTGGCACACGAATTCAGTGTCATCTGGGGAAAGACAGGGGCGACGACCATGGTGCCTGGCCGGAGAGAAGGAGACACGAGGTTGCCGGAGCGGGGCGGCGCCGTCGGCCAAGGTAGAGATGCGCTTCTTCCAACCTAAGCTGCGCCACTATGCCCCTCCTCACTGACCGGCCCCCGCACCGCCTCCAGATGCACCGGCCATTGCGCCTCTGTCCGCCCCGGCCACGGCACCACACCGTCCTCCTGCTCAAGCTGTGCGACCGTGCCCCCTTCTACCCGAATTTTCTATCTGGATTTGTTCATCTTCCCCTCTCTTTAGATCCCTTCTCTGAATTCCTTCATCTCTCCTCTCTCTAACTTAGTCCTGGGCATGTTACTTCTTCATCTCAATTTGTATTATGGTATTTTAACTCTGCCTCTTGTTAATTTCTATCGATTGCGGTAGGGTTTTAGTAAATGTCTAATCGTGCGTGCAATGTTGGTTGTAGAGGGGATGCGTCAGCAGATGAGCATGAACACAATGCTGCCATCAGGAGGTCAGCCATGACATGGAGCTGTTGGGTGGACTGCTCATGTTCAATCGCCGAAGCTGCCCCCTCCTCAGATTGCAGTATAAATTTCAATGCACGAGAGAAGCAATTGATTTCAATGTACAAGTATGTTATCTGTTCAAGATCAGGAATGTAATATGCGCCATTGGAGAGGAACGCAAGGACGGCAGCATGGTTACCAATTCATTACGTATGTATGATAGATGAGATTATATGGATACGGAGCCCGTTCCTGTAGACTTATGGAACGTTTCCGTTCGCTTGCATCCAGCAGGTACTGAACCCACAAATTGGAGAAGGAATTCAGTGCTGAGTTGAAACAGAAAAATCATATGTATCAGATGTTGCTCGCATTAATAATGTATCCTGTGTACCTCTTGACATAATGTACATTGTTGATTAAAAAATGTTGATGTATGCTTTTAACTGTTAAGTACAAAGAGGGAAGGATAGGGAATAAGAAAAGAAAGTAATAACATTTTTTTGTCGGGCACCAACAAATTAAGCTCCTGTCACTGTTGAAGATCAGCCGCCGCTGCCGACGGCGTTGGCAGGACGGGTAGATGCTGCTCACCGCCGCTCTTTGAAGTCTTGCTAACCATCATAATGTAGAGGGGGCTCTCGTCGAGCACGTTCACCCCGAACAATCGGAACTGCCGTTCTTGGAATGCCCAGACATCGATGACGTCACCTTCCTCGAAGCCACACCCTCTGATGAAGTCCATGTATCCTGCCCCTTTGATGACGACGCCCCGGCTGCTCCCCCACCGCGACAGTAGAAGCTGCTTCCGGCCGCCGTTCATGTCCAGCGCCACCACGGGCAGCCCGCCGTGAACCTTCCCTTTCTTCCTCTGCTTCTCCTCTCCGACCGCCGCGCCGTTGTCGTCGTCGTCGGTCTTCGGCGGATTCAGGTCATTCAGGCTGGCGGCGACGCGCTCCTCCAGGGTGAGAATCTCGCGGAGGCGGCTGAGCGCGCCCTCTGTCGGGATGCGGAACCGGTTCTGATGCGCGTCCAGGTCGGTGTGCGTCATCACCTTCTCGTCGATGAAGTGCGCCGGCAAGTCCACCCGGAGATGCATCTTCTCCTGGATGAACCTGCTGAGCCACTCTGGCTTCTCCCTCTTCGGCGCCGGCGGGGCGGCCGTGGCGATTAATTTCGCCTTCTTCTTCTTCTTCCCCGGCGCGGTGGGCGTCGCCGGCGCATTTCTTTTCGCCGCGTTCTTCTTCTTTTCCGGCGCAAAGCCAGCCGCCGGAGCCGGAGGACGGACGGACAGCGGGATAACGTCCATCGGCTCTGCACCGATGAGCGGCCTCCGAACGCCGGCGACCTCCGCCGCCACGGAGCTTCCTGCTGGGCACGCGGACAGCGGGACGGCGGCGTCGACGGGCGGCGCGACGTACAGAACCATGGCGCCGGCCACCTCAGCCTCCGACGTGCTAGGGCCGCACGCCGCCGGCGCAATCGCAACCGTAACCCCAAGCGCGAGCTGCAGCTCGTCACCGGCGTTGAACGCGTTCGGTGGCGACATCTCGTCGATCGAGCGCAGATATGATGTCTCGAATGCTGCGAGGAAACGCGAATTGCAGGTGGTGGGTTTGGCCTGGCGGCTGGGCGGCGTATTTATAGGCGAATGCGGGAGGAGGTCTAATCGGTGTCGGTCTTGGGGAGTTGGAGCCGGACACGCACACGCACGCGAGCCAATTAGCCAAACCGACTCGTTGGAGACTTGGAGATAAGCCGTATGCCCGTATGTAGAGTTCTTTTAGGAAAGAAAAGGACGTAGAGTTGATAGAGAACATGCTCGGGCAGGTAGCTCACGGTGCGCCTTCGTTTCACAGAATCACAGCAAACTCTCTGACACATGTATGTAGTCAGGCTGATAGGTGGGGCCACTTATCTATCACACAAAGCATGAAAAGGCGGCAATGGCACTGGTAGCTTCGGCCTTTAGGGATGCTTGTGGGTTGCTTCGCGAATAGACGTATACTCGCTTACTTTATTAAAATACACTAAGGCCTGTTCTTTTGAGCTGATCTGAACGGCTGAACAGCTGAAATGACTGAATTTCAAGAGCTTCTCGAGATATTTTCGAGATTCGGATTCATTTCTTCTGACTTACTTTTTAAAGCGTTAGGAAGCACCTTCGGAACAGCGAAAAAACGAATCCAAAAAACACAAAGAATATGTCTTTTCAAAACGTAAATAAGTCGTTAAGCGGTTATGCTGTTAAGCTATTAAGCTGAAAAGAACAGGGCCTAAGCCTCACACTGCTTAAAGTATTTTAATGAAATAAGCGGGTTTGCGGATACCCGCGAAACAACCCACTTGCATCCCTACTGGTCTTACTAGAGCCTCGTGGTAAATGTTTGCACCGGCGAAAAAACTTCATTTTTGGATAAATTTCATCAAACTAGGATATAAATATATACACAACCAATATTTTTTTTTTTACAAAGTTGCTTCTGTCCCGGTGGTAGTTTGGGCGCCGTGCAAGTGATAGGTGCTGAGTGCGATCATGAACTTTGCCTTTTCATTAAATGTTTTTTTAAAAAAATTGTTTAATTTTTTTTTTCTAAAAATCCAATATTTCTGAATTTCACGAAATCCGATCTTATTGTTGGGGTCCGGAAACTATTCAAAACAATAAAGCTCTCCTTGGGTCTATGAGCAAGATGGGCGAGAAATTACCGAGTTATGACGAAGAATGAGAGAGTGACGACAGCGATGGTTGCAAGGACAACAGTAACTTCAGTGCCCTATTCCAACAAGCTAAGCAAAAAATTCTTGAGTTCGAAAGGCAAAAAGGGTTCACAGAAGATCATATAAGGTGAATCTAGTTTTAATCTCCACTTGTCGCAACGAGATAGTGAGGGGCAACACCAGGTGATGTAGCTCCTTGGTCCCCACAGGAAAAGTAGGGGTCATCTTTGTAATCTTTTATTTTAATTTTGATTGGTAGCATGTTGAAAGTGCATATAGGCCCTTTGTGGGTTTTGGTGATAAATGACAGGTAGTTAAACAACTGATATGTTTTATAAGTTTATGGACAGATTTTAATCTTATTAAGAGAATATGGGATGGCAACGGAGTCTTTAAAGACAAGAGGAGAAGATGGTGTGTAGTGCTTAGCATAGACCTTTTAATTTTAATTTTAGTCCAAAGACACACCGTACTATTAAGAGAGATGCAACGAAAAACCATTTTTAGATGATCTAAATGCTCATGGTAGATGAATCTTGACATATTCTATCCACCAATCAAATTTGAGGGTGTTCTGCTGAAAAACATATTGGGCTATTCGATGTTGAACTGGAATATACGATGTATATCGGAATGTTCCGATCCCTGCTCCGATCGACCCCTCTCTATCTCAAACTCGCAAAAATATCGGACTATTCGATATTTTCCTCGGAATGTTTAGATGTGGATCGGACTATCTGATGCTTGGTCCTATTGGCCCCTCAATGTCTCCAACCTGCAAAAATATCAAACTATCCGATATTTTCCCCGGAATGTTCCGATGTGGATCGGACTATCCGATGCTTAGTCTAATGGACCCCTCTCTGTCTCCATATCACAAAAATATCGGACTGTCCGATATGATTTGACTTCTTATTGATTGATTCTTATTTGAACATCATTAGAATCATTCCAGAACCTAAAAAATAGCCATTGCTTTGAGTTTCGCTCACTTTAATATTGGACTATCCGATGTGTAACATCAAACTATCCGATATCTGTCAGTTTCAAACGGATAATTTGTGAATGGGAGTATTTATTCCCCTCCTCCCCCATGGGCTAGGGTGCTCTTTTCAGTTCAACTGAGCCGAGAACTTATTGCAAACCCTAGTTCCCACCATCCCCTTCTCCCCCACTTCAAATCTCATTGATTGCATCCTTGTGAGAGTGGAGAAGATAGATCTGAGTGATTTGTGTTGATCAAGCTTCATCCTTTAGCACTAGGTATCATCTTGAAGTTGGTTTTCTGTCAGATTTGTTACTCTTAGAGTTTGAGGGTTCCTAGACGGCTAGTGGTCGCCCTAGAGCCACTAGGATTTTGTGTGGTGACTGGGGATCGGTTGTGAAGGCTGGATTCGCCTCCAAAAGGGAAGGATCCAAAGAGATAAACCGGGAGTGCTTGGTGCAACTCGGGAGGCAAAGGGTCAAGAGGGACCCTAGCTCAAGTGCTACCGAGCCGCCTCAATAGAGACATAGGATCTCCTCAAAGATCCGAACTTCAGGAACAACTTCGAGTCTCCGTGTGGATTTGGGTTTATTTCTCTTGCTCTATTTGTTTGTTGCTCTCTAACCCTTTTTGGTGCATGTGGTATGCTTGAAATTGCTAAAGGGGTTCAAACCCTAGTTTAAACAATATCAGATAGTTTGATTCCATATCAGATAGTCTGATTCATATCGGACTATCCGATTTAAACAACAGAACATCCGATATTGTTTTCCGTTGTGCTTAATATTTGTTGAAAATTTGTAAAGCCTATTCACCCCCTCTAGGCTACATCTCGATCTTTCACATGTCCAGAAAAAAAATACTATCTAATTCGATCAACGACAGTTAGCACCGACCGTACGAACAAAGTTGGTCGTGACGCCGCCCAAAAAGAATCATGGAGGAAACGAAGCTGAGAGCGAGGCTTAATACCTCATGAGAGCCATGAAGGAGAAAGACTCGAATGGAAGTGTGTAGGGAGAGAGCTCGCTCGAATCCAATCAACGAGTCGCAGGAGAATCAAACTATCCATCTCACCCACATGAAGGTCATTAAGCAACCTTTAGAGATAACCAAGCGGCAGATAGCACTTTGTTATTCTCTCCTACAACTCAATTGGGAATAGCACTCCGCTTCTCCTATGCA
This sequence comes from Raddia distichophylla, assembly GCA_005191435.1. Taxonomy (NCBI): domain Eukaryota; kingdom Viridiplantae; phylum Streptophyta; class Magnoliopsida; order Poales; family Poaceae; genus Raddia; species Raddia distichophylla. The sequence goes on from SPJY01012519.1 coordinate 2,182,796, forward strand.
CAACTCAAATAGGGGAAAGCACACCACTCTTCCCACAATCAACCCAAGGGTCGTGAAAATATACACCTCCACCAAACCCAAACCATGTGGGGGTACAAACCAAACCCCACACCACGCAAACACGGAGCTCACCCTAAACTCACAAATTCCAATCGAAGCTGAATGTACCCAAAATACTCTGATGAGAGAATTCTGGAAAGAAAGAAGGAAAATGAAGGCCATGTTGGAGCGCCTTACAAAGGAGAATGAAGAGCTTCACACGTGTTTCGCTCTACAAAGGCAACCAAATGAAGTAGACCAGCACGAATGGAGTGAATATGTGGAGTGCAATCGTCTGAGAAGCACAATCAAACAATGATAAAATTTTAACACTCCGGCAGCTGGTGCAGCAAGTGCCATACAAGGGGAGTGAAAAATCCACAGTGTGAGAAGCTTCGAAGAGTGAAATGACCAAATGATTTGAAAATGGAAAACATCACCAAGTTCGCAGGCGAAACTGAACCGGAAGAATTCTTGCAAGTATATTAGACAACAATATAGGCTCACAATGGCGAACATCACCAAGTTCACAGGCTAAATTGAACTAGAAGAATTCTTGCAAGTATATGAAACGACAATAGAGGCTACTGGAGGCGACAAAGACATGAAGACAAAAGCTCTTACTTTGGTCCTTGAAGGAATGACACTGTTAGTCCTCTTCATTGCCTAATAAGTTCATAACAAGTTGGAATCAGCTCCATGATCAAATGATAACAAATTTTCAAGGCAACTACAAGGCGAAGAAATAAGAAATAGATTTATTCACAACAAAGCAAAAACAAGGAGAATAATTGAGATCATACTTCGAGAGGTTTATAGAGGTAAAATGCCGGTTGATATGGTCATTGTAGCGACATGATATGGTCTTTTTATCTGGCCCATTGCCTGATATATTGGATAGAAAGGTTGTGCAATCATTGAAGGAATTGTTCCTTAAAATAGAAGAGTACATGGGGGCTGAAGAGGATGTACAAAGGGCGGAAAAAGTAAAAGAGAAAACAACCTAGTGCCTCCCGTGAAGGACAAAAGAAGTTGTGCAACAAGTGGAGAACAAACAAAGAAAACCACTATGATAGCTACTATAACAATAAGACCAAGGGGTAAACAATGTATAAGAGACAAATGAGCAACGTGATGTTAGAGGCAAAAGAGGTAGAGGTGGTCGTGGCCGTCGAAGGGGCCACGGGAGGCTTCAGGATTGACTGGCATTGCATTGTGAAATACATGGAGAAGACAACCATTTAACGGAGGACTGTCACACTATTGCGGAAATGAGAGAATACCCTAAGAAGCCAAAAGAAAAGAGAAACGAACCAAACAAGCAAATAGTGTCCGTTCAACATCTCCGTATTGAAGCACCAACAGAGAACCAAGAACAAAGGGTGATAAACATGATCTTCGAAGGGTCAACTCAACAGCTATCGCCCAAGAGAAAGTGCAAAGCTTTTGTAAGGCATGTGAACCACATGGCGGTTGAACCACCAAGGGGCAAAGTATAAGAGGAAGCTATAATCTTCTCACAAAAAGACACACAGAAACTGCATTTCCCACGCCAATATCCGCTGGTAATATAGGCATGTATCGATGAGTTTGAAATCAAAAGGGTGTTAGTGGACGACGGAAGCTTTGCTGATGTATTCTTCGTAGATATGTTTAAGAATATGTTGATTCTTTGGACAAGATGACGTTTTCTGATACACTATTAGTGGGCTTCAAAGACAAGCCGGTGCATACATGAAGCCGAATCATGCTAACATAGATCACGGAAAAAGGATTGTCTATAACGAAAACATAACATTTGACGTTGTTGACATGCTCTATCAGTAAAACGCAATACTGCGCAGAAGATCAATAAAGAAATTTAATGCTGTCATACATCACAATTACTTGTGTATGAAGGTGCCTTGCATGAAGGGTGTGATACTTAGTGCACGGAGATCAAAAAATAGGTAGACAAACAGTGGTTGCGCGTACTCTCGAAGTACGCCACGTTCACCACACAGAGATAGTCGTTCTTATTGGAGAAAAATCATGGGCTCCGAAGGCAAAGCCAGAGGGTCAAATAAAAAAAGCATTGTTAATAGTATTGGTAGGCCACAAGGATATAACATTGTGAGCTTAGTTGTTTGAAGAGCTAGAAGTCAACCTAATGCAAATATTGATAAAAATCAAGATATCTTTGCATGGGCACCCGAAGAGGCGGAGGAGTTCCGCCAAACATTATTGAACACGCATTTGAGGTGAATCCAAATTTTGCGGAAACAAAAGTTAAGATGTATGAAGAAAGAGAGCAAAGAAAGTTGAAGTGCAAAAGATGCTTGAAGCAATGGTCATAAAAGAAGCAGTGCATTCAGTTTAGCTAGCCAATGTCATGCTTGTAAAAATAAGTAGCGGAGCTTGAAGAATGTGTTGATTTCAAGGACCTCAAAAAATTGTGCCTGAAGCGACTTCCCTTTGCCAAGCTTGTGTGTGCAATTGTCATGACATCTACAAAGCTTTGTCATTACTTCTAAGCGTATAATGTTGTGGTCATCTCGAAGTACCCATTGGGATCAACCTTTACAAACAAAGAAGCTACGGGGAGAATTGTTAAGTGGCTAGTAGAATTATCACCCTTCGATCTAACCTACAAGCCCACAACTTCGGTGAAGTCGCAAGTTTTGGCGGATTTTATGGTTGAGTGGAGCTCACCTGCATTCCTAGAAAACAAAACCGAAACATATTGGCAAATGTGGCCCGATGGGTTGTTTTGAGTCGTAGGCTTAGGCGTGGCTGCTTTTTCAAGCAGCAAACAATGTACCAAAGTATGAAGCAATGCCATTTGGTCTCCGTAAGGCCAAGGCATGGGACACAAAGGATCCTAATTAAAACTCATATCGGGGCATGAAAACAAGGAGTACAAGGCAAAACATGTAGAAATGATGAGGTACCTTGAAGCTGCATCGGCAATGGAAAAACACTTAAAAGAAGTGACTGTATAGAACATACCAAGAGCAACTAACGAGGAAGCAGAAGCAATACCTTCGACCATGGCTTTCGAAGTGATTTTAAAATCCTCCGTGTGCACTAAAGTGCTCGTCATCATGAAAGAACAAGACGATTGGTCTTTCGTGTGCACTGAAGTGCTCGTCATCACGAAAGAACAAGATGATTGGTCTTTTCGTATGAAAGCATACCTAAGCAGAGGGGAGTGTGCTTTGTGTAGGAAATTTGCACCGGTGATGGTAACCTATACAAGGGGTTTGTACGCCGTGGTTTAAATGTGTCTCAAAAACTAAAGGGAGAAAGATCTTGCTTGAAGTACACAAAGGGTCTTGCGCTTCGCATCAAGCCCCAAGGACCATGGTAGTAAAGGCATTCAGAACAGGGGTGTACTGATCAATAACCTTAGCCGACGCGGAGCTAATTATCAAGTAGTGCCAAGGTTGTCAATAAACAGCAAAACATAGTAAAGCACCTCCACATCCAATGCAAGCTTACGCTCTAGCGTGGTCGTTCGCAAGATAGGGAATTGACAATGTTGGCCCATTATCCATGGCGTGTGGAGATTTCCGCTTCGCTGTAGTGGCTATTGAGTACTTCTCTAGATGAATTGAAGCTGAGCCACCAGTGAATTTCACAGCTGCAGCAACGCAAAAGTCCCTCTAGAAAACATGATATTTGATTTAGAGTACCATTTGAGGTGGTCGCAGATAATGGAGCGTGGTTTATATCAACCAAGATCAAGGACTTTTGCGAGAGCAAGGGGATCAAAATACACTTCACTTCAGTGGGTCACCCACAAACGAATACGCAAAAGGCATTGTCCTAGATGGTATATACGCAAAAGGCTAATAGGAGCAGTGAAAGGTCTGTGGCCGAAGGAGCTAGGAAATGTTCAATGGATTAGATTTCAATATGATCGTGTTATTTTGCTATCCATCCGTATGATCCAAGGTGCCGGTGCACTTCATCGACCTGAAGAACTAGCGCCGCCTCTCGACAGACGGCGCGCTAAGCCGCCTCCACCCCATCCTCACCCCGGAGGAGCTCGTCGCTGCCAACTTCAACGACGTGGCAACCGGGCAAGGGGTGAAGCAGAGGAAGGTTCACGGCGGGCTGCCCGCGGTGGCGGTGGACATGAACGGTGGCCGGAAGCGATTGCTGCTGTCTCGATGGGGGAGCAACCAGGATGTCGTCATCAAAGGGGTAGGATACATGGACTTCATCAGAGGGTGTGGCTTCGAGGAAAGTGACGTCATCGAGGTCTGGGCCTTCAAAGAACGGCAGTTCCAATTGCTCAGGGGTGAACGTGCTCAAAGAGAGCCTCCTCCACATTCTGATGGTTATAAAAACTTCAAAGAGCAAATCGGCAATCAGTCATGCCAATGCCGCCGTGGCCGTGGCGTTGGCAGGATCGATTTGCTAGGGTTCCATTTCCACATGTATTTCGTTTCTTTGATTTGTAATAGATTCTAAGTTTCGGGGATTTGCCTATTCATAATGCATAATGTATATCTCGGGTCAATTAGAAGTTCTCCAAAATACAGCATGACCAAATAAGTTGTATGATCTTGATAGTACATAGGCAGGTGTTATCGCTCCCCTAGAGTGATCTAGATGTTTAGATGCTTTTTAGGGCAATAAAACATTCTGGAGTATATTGGCAAAAGTACTTAATCTTTATTACGAATCTAATTGCATTTCTTCAGCACTGTGGAACTTAACAGGGATGATGGATCAAGCATGCACAATATGTCTACATTATTGTAGAAGTTAACAGTATTCTGTAAGTTATAAGAACACAACGTATGGCATTAAGAAATTAATTATGGGAAACAAAAGATAACTAGCTATTGCATTTTGTGCTGTAGGCGTGGCCCTCGCCGTCTCTGCCACCAACAACCCTCATCTAACAAGGGCGGTGGGCGGGGGGTCATCTTGGGTCTTACCGTCTTGACGCAAGACACTTGCACCATCTCCTGGTTCCTGCATTTGTCTGGGGTCTCCCTGACCTAATCTTAATTTGCTGTAGCCCTCTTTGTGTGTGTAGTATGATAAACTTTTAGGCGAGCGCCAGGCATCGGACGTCCGACGCCTGGCGCACGGGCCGAACCAGCCTGGACCGTTCGATCGCCGGCTCCGCGCTGATCCAACGCTCTTCCGTGCTCCCCGCATGCATCACTGTGCGCAGACTAGTTAGTTGTGCGGAGTTGATCGTTTTTCCAATTAAACTTCTGATTTTTGTATAAAATTCAAACAATATTCAAAATGTGTGGAATAAATTTTATAATTCTTGTAAAATTGAGAGCAACCCATTTTAAATACTTTTTAAATTTTTAATTTTTTTTTTCACTTTTTCATTTTTTTTTGATGGCGCTATGAGAAGGCACTTATGAAACTTACACCTATACTAGTGAAACTTGGTCGTGTGCTGATGAAACTTTTTCCTGTGCTGATGAAACTTGGATGAAACTTTGATGTAACCTAATGAAACTTGGATGAAACCTATTCAAACTTGAATTGACCTGATAAAACTTGAAGAAACTTGTATGAGATCTGTTGAAACTTGATGAAACTTGCATTAAACCTGATGAAACTTGACAGTTCGACAAGTTTAACGAATATGAAATTCAAGTTTCAGTAGGCGAAACCCAAGTTTCACCAGGTAATTTTGAAGAGTTATATGGCAACATATATCTTGTTTTGTTCGTAAAAATACGAGGAACACGTTGGTGCAAACGGTTTGTGGATTGGAGCACCCAGTCAAAAATTATGGCCTTCAAAAGAAAAAAATGCTGGTGGGACCCACTGCATGCCGGCACACTGTGTAGCTCCCCCCGCGTTTCGCGCGCCGCTCCGGCTAGTCCGGACGCACCGGACGTCCTGCCTCTAGCCTTTCCGAAACTTTTATAATGCATTCTCTTGATTTTGTGTATTGTTGTAACAACATGATTAATTGCTTCACATATGCATGCTACATATATACATACCTACAAGTTGGGTTGATTAGGCAATTAATTGCCTTTTTATTTTGTCAAGGTAGAATATTACTTATGTAATTACTGATAAGGAAGTATTAATTAATCCTATTTTTACAAGCTTTTTCATTGAGACGACACTGGTGCCAATTAGAAGATTGATATATCTACGTTGTGGTGTTTGCCAACCATGATAAAATATAGAATTATTAAGGGTTAATTGCATGGGTGCCATTATTAAACAGCCCGAAAGCACGGTTGCCATTTTTCAATCGCCTCAAGCAGAGATGCCATTTTAACAGATATTCTCTCTCAAACGTGCCATTATGAGCACTTACAGGGAGAATACAAGGCAAATACGCTGAGAAATACAGGCTGACAGGTGGGTCCCACCTGTCAGCCCCTCCACCTTCTTCTTCTTCCTCCCTCCCTCCTCTCTCTCTCTCTCTCTGCCCGAGCCCCACCGCCGCCCTGCACCAGCGCCGCCGCTGGAGCCCCGCTGCCGCCGCCCAGCAGGAGCCCTGCCACCGCCGCCCAGCCGGAGCCCCGCTGCCACCGCCCTGCCCAAGCATCGTCGCCGGAGCTGCTCCCTCCACACCGCTGCACGACCTCACATCCCAGAGCTCCGCCGTGTCTCCCAATACCTCCCCGAGCCGACGAACTCACCGGAGAAGCACCGGTGAGCCCGGTCTCCCGTTTTTCCCCAATTCCGGCCACCATGGCCGAAATCCCAAATTGAGCTTGCATGAATCAAATTGATCCATTAGACCGCGTCCTAAAGATAACTTGAGGTCTCCCTCACCTTCCCCGTGCGTCTCGCCGGCCAATTTGGCCTTCGTCCACCACCGCCATGAGCGCCGCCGCCCACCTCCGCCGTGCGCCGCTGCCAGCTCGCCACCGGACGTCTCCTTCCCGGACGCTCCCCTCCCTAGCTTCCTCGGCCGTCTCCTTCTTGGTAAGGGGCGCGGCGGCGTGTAGGTGGCGGCGAATCTAGCTCGCCGGCGGTGGCAGCGCGGAGGTGGAGGCAGCGACGGAGGGAGCAGCTCGCTGGCGGCGGAGGGAGCAGCTGGGAGAATATCTGTTAAAATGGCATCTCTGCTTGAGACGATCGAAAAATGGCAACCGTGCTTCCGAGCAGTTTAATAATGGCACCCATGCAATTTACCCTATTATTAATATATTTCTTGATCCGATTCTTCAAAGGTAAGCATGCAGGAATTGTACATTAGCAAACCCTCTTCATATTCTTTATATTTTGTACTTGAAGGTGTAGAAGTAATCTCTATGCATATTCTCTGAATTTTGAAACGTGCTGTTATGTAGCAACCATATGAATTTTCTAAATAGTTGAGTTTCCACTTATGTGCTCATTACACAACCAATAACTGTTTAATTTTTTTTTGAACAACGGACAGGAGAGGAAGTACAGGTGGGGAGAGAAAAAAGGTCCCTCCCCCCGTGGGCCAAGGGGACTAAGTTAACTAATTACAAAAGTGGCCCCTGCTGCAGCCCAATGCCGCAGCTCATCAATCAAAAAATTCAGAAAAACTGCACTCGGCCAGTCGACCTGACAGAAGAGCAGGTTGTTGCGCTCAAGCCAGAGACCGAGGACACTGAACGAGGGTCTCTCGGTCCATTGACTATGTTGGTTCACCAACTCCAGAAGCAGTCGGTCTGTATCCAGCAGGTTGGGTTGATTTGCAGGAAGTCCAGCAGCACAACTAGTATTGACCAGACTGTAATGCTAAAAATGCACTGTAGGAAGAGGTGCTCTGGTGTTTCTATGTTGCGCCTGCAGAGAGGATAGAAGTAGTCATTTGGGATCTGACGACGAAGCAGGGTGTCAGCCGTCATGATGCGCTTGTGTAGCACTTGCCAAAGGAAGAATCTGCACTTTGAAGGGGCCTAGATCTTCCATAGCCTCTTCCATGTTGGGTTGGCGATGCGGCCCTCGAACTGTAGAAGGTAGGCCAATTTGACGGAGAACTCCCCATTCATCGTTACACGTCAAGTTAACTGATCAGGCTCTCCCGCGGTAAGGTTCGTCTGAGCGAGGCGAAGAAGGATGGCGATCAATTTCCAGAAGGAAAGGTGGAAACACTTCGTAAGGTGGTAGAGGATCCGGTGCACAATAGGGCTAAGTCAGTTGCCGCAGCATTGGCCTGGTCGCCCGGATTGATGTGGGTATGAAATGCCAGCGTAGCCAAGGCGCTCTTGAGAAATGTGTGAGATCGAGCACCCCAAGGCCCCCAAGGGAGGTTGGGGAGCAAACCGTGCTCCAATTTACTCTGCCACCCCCTGTGGTGACGGTGCCCTTCCAAAGCGAGCCTCTCCTGATGGAGTCTATATACTACAAAGCTTGCTGGGATGTCATTGCCGAAGACCTACTTGTGGCCCTACAGTGCATCTTCAACCTTGATGGGCCAGGCCTTTTGACCCTCAACAATGCTCAAATCATTATGTTTCCCAAGAAGGAATGCCCCACTTCAGTCTTGGACTTCAGACCAATCAGCCTAATACAAAGCGTTGGAAAGCTCTTCACCAAGATCCTCTCTTCACGCCTCGCACCATTCATGAGCGAGCTCATCTCCCCGTGCCAGATCGCCTTCATCAAGAAAAGGCACATCCAAAGCAACTTCCTCCATGTCCAGCACAACGCAAAGTCCCTTCACCGATAAATGACCCGGGCACTCCTTTTCAACCTAGAATTTGAAAAGGCTTTCAACTCCGTGTCTTGGCCATACCTCCTCGATAACCTTTCGTGCCCGTGGTTTCGAGGTCCGATGGCGGGACTGGATCTCCCTCTCGCTCGCCTCATCATCCTCCCAAGTGCTCCGCAACAGCCGCCCCATAGACACCACCCACCACCGCGGGAGCCTCCGTCAGGGGGATTCGCTCTCCCCACTCCTTTTTAATCTAGCCATCGAGCCGCTAGTTACCTTGCTTCACCGAGTAACCGAGACAAGGGCGCTGGCGCTGCTCAGTGGGCTCAACCACAGCAGCAGAATCTCCCTCTTCGTAGATGGCGCAGCAATATTCACAAACCCTACCAATGAGGACGTCTCGGTGCTGGCCTCCATCCTTCGTACTTTCGAAGAAGTCACCGGCCTACGCACCAACTTCAGCAAGAGCCGGGTGGTGCCGATTCAATGTGGCAATGACGATCTCGACCACATCCTTGAAGACCTGCCAGCCGAAAGAACAACCTTCCCAATCAAATACCTCGGGATCCCCCTATCCATAAAGCGTCTATGTCACGTGCACTTTCAACCCCTAATCGACAAGATCTTCTCCAGGCTTGCAGGGTGGCGGGGGCCACTGATGTCAAAAGGGGGCAGACTAACTTTGCTCAAGGCGGTTCTATCTGCACTACCAACTTACTTATTGTCCGACAACTGTTTAATTTGAATCACTTGTAAATTTTGATATTGTAAGTTTTCAGTTAAGATTAGAAACTTGACACTGCTGAAGAGGCGTGGTCTGGTGGAGCTGATTGTTGTGAGTCCTATCATTTGAGATTGGAAAAATTGTGCTATGGTTTGGATTTTTAGTAGTAGCAAGATTTAACATTGTTAGCAAGCCCTAGACTTGCAGTTAATGTTTTCATGCAAGAATTGCACTATAAAAGGTTCATTCTTCTTCGGGTGCAACATTAAAAATCTAGTCCTCAAAACCATGATATTCCGGGCAAGGTGGGGCTGCTACGTTTTTTTCATGGATATACATTATAGTTTGTTTTTCTGTCTAATGAGCGTGCTTTTTGTAATGTGGTTCTATACCACAAGAGACATAGAAATATGTTCTTGGTTTTATGCCATGAAAGTTAAGTTTTTCTAGAGCATAATAAAACTTAGCTGCTTATTATTTCAAAAAAAAATCTTAATGTGATTATATATTTTTCAAATGATGTATCGTGAAACGTGCCCACTTACTAGTAATTTATAAAATATGTCTTCCCTTCCATAAACTGCGAAGCCTTTTGCGAATTTTGCATGTTTATACACAGCAGGTTGTTAACCAGATTTCACAAACTATGTTGGTGTCAACGGTCGAGATGCGTTCTTCTGGGGTGACCGCTGGCTTCTTGACTCCGCGCCGACTGACCTCGCCCCAAATCTCTACAAGCAGGCCCAAGTGTCGTAAGAGCTCTGTCGCTCTCCTCCTCACCCATAGCCAGTGGATTCGGCAATAATGCGGCCCCATTTCCTCCGACACCCTTTTTAGAGGGTGCCTCCTCCATTGGTGCAAAATTCGGCAAATCACTCTCTCTGACTCTCCGGACATTGTTCATTGGCACTACTCCCTGAACGAGCGCTACTCTGCCAAGTCGGCTTACAACCTCCAATCTTTGGGCAGTGTTGACCACCGGCTGGCAAGCGCCATCTGGTCGGCGCATGCCCCAAACAAATGCAAGTTCTTCGCCTGGACCCTAAGCCACCACCGCATCAACACCGCCGAACTCCTCGCTAGGAAGGGGTGGCTGCACTAGATGGCTTATTGCTTCTGCCTCGACCCACTAGAAACGGTCGACCACCTTTGCGGCCCCTGCTCTTGTGCCTCCACGATTTGGCAAACTTTTCTGCCTCGCCAACCCCCTTCTACCGGCTCGGTTGGTTTCTGCGACTGGTGGACCTACAGTCAGCATGGCATCCCGAAGTTTACTGCAAGATTTCTCAATGGCATCATCATCAATGTGATATGGAAAATCTAGAAGGAGTGTAATAGGCGTATATCCATAATCAGGCTATGTCTGCCTCCCAAGTTGTACCCCTAATTAGGGATGGTCTCACCGCTTGGGTGGCAGCCTCCTCACCTGTAATTTCCTTAGGCTAAGTTCCCCCTCTCTCCCCCCTCCTTTCTCTCTTTGTATATGTTGTACAGTTCGTTCTTCCGCTTTAATGAAAATGCAGTACTCCTGCCCGTTACCTAAAAAAACTATGTTGGAGAGTGGAGATGCATAGATTTACAGTTTAGTTGCAGAGTTCACGAGAGAATGTAACCACCATGGTTTTCTTATCGGGAACATATACTGTGCAATCAAGCTTACAGTATAACCACCGTGCAACCAAACTAACAAAAGTTGTAAAAATATTCTAAAAATTCTAAAAAAATTGTAAATGTAGTTCATTGTTTACTGTACATATGTATGAAGTTTCAAAGCAAAAATCATTTTGCAGTAAGTTACAAAAAAAGGAAAAAACTGACAGCTTTGATGAGTTCAAAATCGATAGAATTTTATTTTATTTTGTAACTTTCAATATAGGATGAATTTGAACTTGAAATTTTATACAGAGGTAGAGTAAGTTGAAGTGTACATCTCTATTTTTTTTGAATTTTATAAAACTTTTTATATTTCGATTGCATGGTAGTTGCACCGTATACTTTTGCACAGAATATGTTGCCTTTCTTATGAGAGGCCGTCATTTTTTCAGTTTGTCACAATTGAACTCAACATAGCACAAGTCATATAATGCTGTCTGGTGGCCCCCTTTTGGAGGCAAGACCTAATCACCACGGGAAATGACACTAGGCATTGTTCTTTTCAACTTAAGTTAAATTAAATTAAATTAAATTTTGTTATTTTTTACAAGCCAAACTATCTAATACATTGTATTCATTTTTATGAGATTTTAGTTTCTTAAACTTACTAAAATATTTTTGAATAATTTTTTGGACATTCCAAGACCTTTCTCGAGGAATCACAATTTTTTAGATTAAAACTTTCAACAACTTTAAGATGAAAAAAGGGTCTAAACCCGATTGTCTGAACTGTTGAGACAAAAAGAAAAACCATCGGAAGAAGTCAGTATTGCATGTCGGCCATCGAGACAAGACCGTCGAGGCAACTCCACCGGGAGGGAAACAATGTCTTGACGGTTTGGCCGTCGATAAAGCTTTTCTCGACCACCAAATATAAGGCGGTTGAGACAGGTAGCGCTGCTGTCATCAGGGGCTAGACGATATTCTCTCGACGGCTATGTGGGGACCATCCAGACCGTAGAGAGAAAGCAATTACATGTCTCGACGGCTCGCTTTAGCCAAACGAGATAAAAGTATTTATACAGTGTTTACATTCGATCATGACCAATTACACCATATGGTTATCTTCATATTTATACAGAATACCATAATAAAGTATGACCTCTAACCTAATATAACTTAGAGTTCACGTAATCAACCATGTACCCGTATTCCACGTACAACTCTAACCGTCCTGGTCACGCGTAAATGACATACTGCACCACCTGAGGCTTGCCGCTCGTCAGGCACCGGTCATATTTATGTCTATCGATTACTTGTTTTCTTTATTGAAATAACTCACTTTTCGCTAAATTTCGGTTTTGCTTGCCCTAAACCGTAGCGAAAATCTCCGATCTATGTGGAGGCCGACCAATTTCGCAACGTAATTCAAATACGGACAAGTATACATTTTCCTTGCGGGGGCGAAAAAATCCGGAGCACCAGTATACATTTCCGTGCATGTTCTCGATCTGTAGAAACTCTATTCTCTTTTTCTCTGGTAAGAACTGATCTACATACGGCTTATCTCCAACGAGTCGGTTTGGCTGATTGGCTCGCGTGCGTGTGCGTGTCCGGCTCCAAGTCTCCAACTCCCCGATACCGACACCGATTAGAATTCAGAACTCCTCCCGCATTCGCCTATAAATACGCCGCCCAGCCGCCAAGCCAAACCCACCACCTGCAATTAGCGTTTCCTCGCAGCATTCGAGACATCTGCGCACGATCGCCGAGATGGCGCCGCCGTACGCGTCCAACGCCGGCGTCGAGCTGCAGCTCGCGCTTGGGGTCACGGTTCCGATTGCGCCGGCGGCGTGCAGCCCTAGCAGCTGGTCGGAGGCTGAGGAGGCCGGCGCCAGGGTTCTGTACGTCGGGCCGCCCGTCGACGCCGCCGTCCCCCTGTCCGCGCGCCCAGCAGGAAGCTTCGTGGCGGCGGAGGTCGCCGGCGTTCGGAGGCCGCTCGTCGGTGCAGAGCCGATGGACGTTATCCCGCTGTCCGTGCGTCCTCCTGCGGCTGGCTTTGCGCCGGAAAAGAAGGAGAAGACGGCGACGAAAAGAATTGCGCCGGTGACTCCCACCGCGCCGGGGAAGAAGAAGAAGGCGAAATTAATCGCCACGGCCGCGCCGCCGGCGCCGAAGAGGGAGAAGCCAGAGTGGCTCAGCAGGTTCATCCAGGAGAAGATGCATCTCCGGGTGGACTTGCCGGCGCACTTCATCGACGAGGAGGTGATGACGCACACCGACCTGGACGCGCATCAGAACCGGTTCCGCATCCCGACAGAGGGCGCGCTCAGCCGCCTCCGCAAGATTCTCACCCTGCAGGAGCGCGTCGCCGCCAGCCTGAATGACCTGAATCCGCCGAAGACCGACGACGACGCGGCGGTCGGAGAGGAGAAGCAGAGGAAGAAGGGGAAGGTTCAAGGCGGGCTGCCCGTGGTGGCGCTGGACATGAACGGCGGCCGGAAGCAGTTGCTGCTGTCGCGGTGGGGGAGCAGCAGGGGCGTCGTCATCAAAGGGGCAGGATACATGGACTTCATCAGAGGGTGTGGCTTCGAGGAAGGTGACGTCATCGAGGTCTGGGCATTCCAAGAACGGCAGTTCCGATTGTTCGGGGTGAACGTGCTCGACGAGAGCCCCCTCTACATCCTGATGGTAAACAAGACGTTGAAGAGCGGCGGCGAGCAGCATCAACCCGTCCTGCCAATGCCGACGGCAGCGGCGGCTGATCTTCGACATTGATAGTAGCTTAATTTGTAGGTGCCCATGGTGTAGGCACGACCGCTTTGTTAGGATTTGCGATCCCTTTGTTTAGGACTACAGTACTACACATGTTTTTTCTTTCATAGTATTTTGTAACGTGGTTTCATCATATACATATTGTGTTACATGACCTGTGTGCTAGCTTCCCTACAAAAAAACGTTATAACTTTCTTTTCTTATTCCCTGTCCTTCCCTCTTTGGACTTAACAGCATACATCAACAATTTTTAATCAACAATGTACATTATGTCAAGAGGTACACAGGACACATTATTAATGCGAGCAACATTTGATACATATGTATTCCAGCGTGATTTTTATGTTTCAACTCAGCACTGAAATTCCTTCTCCAATTTGTGGGTTCAATTCCTGCTGGATGCAAGCGAACGGAAACGTTCTATAAGTCTATAGGAACGGGCTCTCTATCCATAGAATCTCATCTATCATACATACATAATGAATTGGTAACCATGTTGCCGTCCTTGCATTCCTTCTTCAATAGCGCTGATTACTTTCCTGATCTTGAACAGATAACATACTTGTACATTGAAATCAATTGCTTCTCTCGTGCATTGAAATTTATACTGCAATTTGAGGAGGAGGCAGCTTCGGCGATTGAACATGAGCAGTCCACCCAACAGCTCCATGTCATGGCTGACCTCCTGATGGAAGCATTGTGTTCATGCTCATCTACTAACACACCCCCTCTGCAACCAACATTGCACGCACGATTAGAAATTAACTAAAACCCCACAGCAATCAATAGAAAGTAACAAGATGCGGATTTAAAATACCATAATACAAATTGATATGAAGATGTAACATGCCCAGGACTAAGTTAGAGAGAGGAGAGATGAAGGAATTCAGAGAGGGGATCCAGAGAGAGGGGAAGACGAACAAATCCAGAGGGAAAATTCGGCTAGAAGGAGGCGCGCTCGCATAGCACGATCAGGAGGACGGTGTGGTGCCGTGACCGGGCAGGATAGAGGCACAATGGCCGGTGCATCTGGAGGCGGTGCGGTGGCCGGCCGGTGAGGAGGGGGATAGTGGCGCAGCTTAGGTTGGAAGAAGCGACGGCGCCGCCCCGCTCCGGCGACCTCTTGCCCCCATCTCTCGGCCCAAGCACCACAGACCTTGCCCCTGTCGGCTAGGGTTTCAGAGTCCATTACGATAGGGCTCGAAGAACATGAGACGTCTTGGGCCACGATCAAGCCCATCCTTTGGTGCGCAAACTGGCCCCTTTTGTCACATTCCAATTTCAAATCCACTTTTTTTCAGGCAAGTCAGTCGAGCTGGCCGACGTTGAGCGAACTAAACACGTTGCTCCATGGTTGTATGCATCAAAGTTGTGACGCAGCTAGCGCATTCACGTCGTATCTCATCCCATCACATCCAAATCTAACCCGTGCCGGCTTGTGAAATGCTATTGGCTGTTGCTCCACATCGGTCCGCCGACACCATCATTAATTAGCGTAAATCATCCACGTAATATATAAACGGTAAACAGATAACCACTCCAATAAGCTAACTATAGCACACATACAAAAAGTATTGTGGATCCATATTTGATAGTAGGTATATAGAAATACTCGATGAAGAGCTAACTCCTTTTGATCCTCTCTGTCCTCGTCTTGGCCCTTTCACATAAAAAGGCTGAGTTGCAATTTTCGTAGTTGTTTTGAGATAATCTTACTTATTTTGAAGATGTCCATGTTCATTGTCACTCGCCATACATTACATTTTAGAGAAAAATTGCATTGCAATCCTCAAATTTATAGTGATTATCACTTAGCCCCCGAACTAGCATTATACTTTGTCGACCCTAAACTTATATCCCTTTACACAATTGTCCCTAAAACCGTTATGAAACAATTAAATGATGATGTGGTTGTCTATGTGTCTCTTATCGTAGGGCAGAGGCGCTCTGGCTGCGTGGGACGGTGGCACCAACGGTGGTCGTGGCAGCCGCACCTTGGAGGCTGCCTGGGGTGGCGTTGAGGCCGGTTCTGATGGCTTGGTGGTCGGATCGAACGCGTAGTGGTCTAGCCTTCTACTTTCTTCTTCTTCATCGTCGTCCTTCCACTTCTGTTGGGTGCACGACAGATTTGCGGCAACACAGCGGAGTAGAGGCCAGGTCTGGCTGTGTGTTTTTCTGGATTTGGTGGCGCGGCTTTGGGCCAATTTTTGGGGCATTTGGTCGGTGGTGGCTTTGGGAGGATGCATGATTCTTGGGATGTATTTCTCCAGGTGAAAGCCTAATTGTCTGTCGTTGGCCGAAAATGGTGGCACCCTTGGGCACCGCTACCCTCTTTAGAGGTTTCATTGTAGAGACCGCCTAGGTCAAAGCCCTGTCCTTTTGGGCGGTGATGACAATGCCTGTCGGCGTCGTTCCCCTCTCTGGAGGCATCACCGCAATTATCCCTTCCGCTAAGACCTCTTTGATAACAAACATGACAAATGCATTAGTTGGAGTAGACTTGTCGTCCCCCTCTTTTGCTGCGACGAGGACTGTCCTCCTCTCCTAGGTGTTGGTAGCGACAGAGCCTAACCTAGCCCTTGCAGTGCAGTCGAAGCAATGTCGCAACCCCCTCTCTTGCTGTAGGGACGTCCGTCCTTTTTAGGTTTACCTACAGTAGCAGCGGCGTCCTTGTCGTGAGTTGCGCACAGTTTTCATCATCCTTACCCTCTTCCGCAACAGCAATGACTCTTCCTCCGTGTGTGGTGGTGTGCCCAATTCTTTTTTTTTCACCTTCAGTGTTGGTAGGTATAATGGCTTGTGATGGCAAGTGGTTGTAGGTCTTCATGTGTTGTGGTGCCATGGGGCTTCTTTTCACCATGCAACTTTGGTCTCCAACCTTTGGCCATGGTGATAGAGAATGCGCTACGGTTGCACTCCCGTGCTTTTGCAAGAATTCTTTCTTGTTTTTTTGCTCCTGCTTAATGAAATAGGACAAGAGTTCTCTTGCCCCTCTTTTAAAAAAACTGTGAAATATTAATGCATCTTTATGAAAAATTCTAATGCATGATAATAAATTTGCAATTTTGTTTGTATTAATCTAGACCATCAGATTTTTAATTACGAACCGGTTCTTCTGATTTAGTTCGTAAACTTTCGCCTATACACCAAATTGATCCCTGAGGCGTAAAATTAGGTGAGATCGATCCCTAAAATACCAAAATCAATTTGATTTCATCCTTTGCCAATTCAAAACCGGGTTTGATAACGACAATTTTTTGGTTGATGTGGCAGTCATTGTAGCTGTGTTGGGTTACGAACACCTACATAGATTATTTTGTATAATGGATGTCGAGATGGACTATCACTTGTAGTTTTACACGTTAGACCGAACCACTGATTTAACTGAAAAAAGGGAAATTCTTGGGGACAGGATCCCGTCCGGGCGGGATCCGGACGGGATCGGCCCCCCTCGCGCGCTGTGCAGAGGAGTAAGAAGGGAGGAGGAAGGAGAAGGAGGGAGGAGGAAGGAGGAAGAAGAAGGCCTACCTTGCCGCCGTCGACCTCGCCGTCGCCCTCGCCGCCGGCCGTTCGGGTTAGGGTTCAGGGTGGGGTTCGGGTTTAGATTTGGGCCAGGGAAGGGGCGGCATGGCGGTGGGTGGGGTTCATCGGGGGCCGCGGCGGAGGCGGCGGTGGCGCCGCCGGAGCCGGGGGAGGAGTGAAGGCGGTCGGCCGGAGGTGGAGGGGGGACCGCCCCTCACCCCCTCGAGTTAGGGTGGGCGGTGACGGCGTGGCGGCGGGAGGCTGGGGCAGCGGAGCGGCCGACGGCGAGGGCGCCGTCGGCCGAGGCGGAGAAAGGAGGCGGCGGGGGCGGCGGAGGTGCGCGGAGCACCACCGGGGCGGAGGAAGGAAGCAACGGGAGAAGGGGAGCGGGTGAGAGAGCGAGTGAGGGATCCCGCGAGCAAGTGAGCGAGGGGAGCGAGTGAGTGAGCGAGCGGGGGACACGTGGCGCGCGGGGGACGATCCCGTCGGCCGACAGGACCCCGTCCGCTAGCCCCCCCTCCAAAAAAAAGAACAAGGGCCTTCACCGGTTTGCTTCTTGTTCAAGTACCATCCATGCAATCAGATCGGGAAAAACCAACTAGTCTTCACGGAACCGCCGAACTAGATAGGTTGGACAAAACCGGGTTAGGGATTAAGGCGGCGAAAACATCAAAGCAGATGGAGAGGGAAAGTGGCGGCCTCATTAGGGGAGAGGGAAAGTGAGAAGCATGGCGAAGCCATGGTTGGGGGAGGGCCAGAGGAAGGGGCGCCCATGTCAAGCTCGGTAGGGATGTCAATGGTGTGGTGTTGAGGTGAGTCCGTGAGGGAGCACAACAATGGTATAGGGGAGGTTATAGGGGGTGGCTCGATGAGGACAATGTTGGAGTGTCAAATCTTGATTGAGTGGGGTCCCTTCGTTAGATGGGCCGAGGGGGTGTGGCAGTGGCATGTTAGGGGAGAGGGAAGCACGGTGGCGCCATCATTGGGGAAGACCGGAGGTGGAGAAAGGAACTCTGACATCAGTCTCAATAAGGATCTGGAGCTCAGCATTGGGTTGAGCGTAGGTGGTGGGCCACGCCATGATAGCAACAGGATGGTAGGAGTGTAGATGTGGTCTTGTGGGGTGGTGAGAAGTTAGGGTTAAAGAGAAAAAAAAATAGCCTGATGGTGTGGGCCAAAGATTGGTGTGTAAGATGAACTGAGGATGGGCTAGACCATGAATGTGACCTGTCTATGAATGAACCGGTTGGACTAGTGAACCATGAACCGAATACATTATAGGTTCAATAACCAGTCTAATTTAAAAACTATATATGCTGCTACCTTGACACTTACATGTTGCATGTGTACAAAGAAGAGGAGTCCATGCGTTAAGTCTCTCATTGTCCCATCCCTCTTTCTCACCTCCTCACGAGAGAGAGAAAGAGAGAGAGAGAGGAAGGCTAGCGTACTCTCAAAAGAACAGATCCCACAGTACTCCTGACGAGTATTTACAATCCGAGATTATTATCGACCGATCCGAACCGTTGATCCTTTTCATCTCGTTGAAATGTAACTCTCGACCAAGTTTCGCATTTTTTCACTATGTGTTTCTTATTTTAAAGTTAGCTTTTTTGGACGCGCCACAATTAATTAGAAGGTTGATTTTTGAAAATATGAAACTAATAGTAAATTTTTTTGAAAAAATACGAGACTTGGTCGAGAGTTACATTTCAACGAGACGAAGAGGATCAACGGTTCGGATCGGTCCATAATAATCTTGGATTACAAAAACTCGTCGGAGTATGGAGGGAGTACACGGCTACCCAGCAAGAATGCTTATAATGAATGCTAGGATATAAACAAGAACAGTATGGCTAATTTGCATAAACACATATTCTAGTCAAATTAATTAAAGTGTTGTAAAAGCATTTGTTGAACAATTAATAATAATAGAGTTCCAAAGTAAACACACAAAGCTCGGCTTCGAAAGCCCCTCTACAGAACTGCACAAGCCTTGAATAACTCAAACAAAACTAACCCAACAGGTTATTGATCATGAGACTACCATGTACGACCTTCCTCCCCTCCTATGACCGTGGGAACGGCTATCATGATAGTTTTATCCTCCGCAAAGTGTAGCACACTTCACCCATAAGCCTAGTGATATTTTTATGTCTTTACTCTTCCTTTGGAGACCAGACCAAATAACGATATAAGGCGATTCATTAGTTCCTTCTGTTAACACCGATACCCCCTCTAAGGTTTTGACATCTCAGGTCCCCCTCTTGAGCCGACGGACCGCAGCCCAATTTTTTCAAAGTAAAGTGTGTTAACAATTTTCCCTAACTACTAAGCTAGGATTAGCACATGTTGGCGCTTGTATGGTTTGGCCGGATAAGCACACGTCAAGGGTCCTTAGACCAATGTGACTATCATCACCACAATCCTCATTCCACAAAACCACCCGGCTTGCCACCTTTAGTCAACTCACGCCACGTAGATTTTAGTTGATTAGGTTATTAAAATAACTCAGCACCTCCAATCATACCAAGTCACAAGATTAAATAAATGAATAGCCTAACAACTAATAACCCACAGACACTAGCATCTATGCATAAGGATAGACTAGGAAAATAACTAAGACAGCAATAAATGGATAAATTCACAAGATAGATGACTCAGTGTGAAAAAAATAGGACTCTAACCCTTCCCATTATTTCATGCATAAGAAAAGTAAATAAAAACAATTAAACGGGTGACTTTTACAAAATAGGAGAGCAAAATGCAATCTATCTTGACTTGGTAGAACTCCGGCTCTTGAGGTCCTCTTTCGGAAAGCTCCTGGAAAAACGCCGAACAGCGGGAGCACGGACAATCTACACGTAGATGCAAATGCATAAAAACAAAAAAATCATCAACAGAACATATACCTCATATAAATATATAAAATTTTAGGCTATTTATGAGATTTAATGGCTCTGGAGTCTGGAATCATCCAATTTGGAGTTCGGATGCTCCGTAAACAAATTCTGGAAGTTTTGCAAAAATTAGAAAAGGCAAAAAAGATTAAACCGGTTAAACCGACCGATCAGGGCGTGCGGGCAGCAGCGGAGCGACACACGGCGCCCGCTGAGTGGCTAGCGCGGGCGCGTGCGACGGGGCGGCGACATGTGGCAGCGGCGACGCTGGGTGACACGCAGCGTGGCGAGGTTGGGCGGCGGCGTCAGTGAATCGCCGGGCGACGCGTGGCACTACTGGGGCGCTGGTGCGCGTGCACGGCATGGGCCGAAACGGCGGTGGGGCGGGCCAGGTGGCGCGCGGCGAAGGGCTGGTGCGAAAGGCTGGTCGGGGCGCTGATGCCGAGGCCGATCTCCAGCGAGCCCTAACTCGCTCAAAACTTCACCAAATCTGATGAACTAGGTATCCATCTAGACCGCCTCGACGAGCTCTACGCAATGGAGGCACCTACACTTGGGTTTGGGCAAGGCACAGGGAGATATACCTCAAAAACCACCTCGGGCTAAGGTTTTTGACGGATAGGGTTTTGATCTGTGCCTTGCACGAGTTGTGGAGTTGAGGGGAAGGTCTTCGGGTGTTTATATAGTGTGGTGGTCGACTTAGGTCAGACTCTTATTGGGTAGAATTTGAATTGGGCTCAAATTCTAATCTGAATAGGTTTAGGACTCCCCCAAATTGGGAATTTTCACAAATCCAAGAATTTTGACTTGGGCTTCTGGCTTTGGACAGGTTTAGGCCTCTAGAAACCATCCTCCAAGTTTGGGGCTTGATTCTCCCACGTTTGCTCATCATTTCATGGGTTTGATGGGCTCTCGGCAGAACGGCAACACTTCATGGGATCACGGGCTAGCCTTGGGCTTTAGACTTGAAATTTGGAGGGTGGCTAAATGGTGGTCTTTAGGATTTATGAAAATGTTTCCAGAATTTTCATAAAGGTTTTCTTGGGTTTTGGCTTAAACCTAATTTAAATTAGTTTAAACTAGGATTTCGTATATAACAATTTTCTTTTATTTTATTTTGGGGTTTTGAAAATACAAGTGACATACGACAAAATAGAGGATGTCACAAAGAGAAGGAAGGTGGAGATGGTGGTGGCAACAACTGGCTCGAGGGGACCAGACAAGGAAGGAGATGTTGGTGGTGGAAGCCTGGTGTCTGGTTTGGGATGAGGTAGGGACAGCGGCATCCAAAGTAGGAGGAGGTTGCGATGGTCTGCAGTGTGAGAAGGGAAAGCTAGTAGCGGCGGGAGGAGATGGAGAGGTGGCGGTGGTAGCCAACGCGGGGAAGGAGGAGCTATTGACGCTTACTTGCTCAGGGGGAGAAAGGTAGAGACAATTTCCTTTGTGATGGGGCAGAGAGAGTAGAGAGATCAAATAAATGATCGAGGGAGATTTGTGTCAATAACAAAATTTTAAAGACCAAATCGGTACCTTTTTATTCCAATTATATATATGGATCATAGCAACTCGTTGGTGCAATGATACATATGTGTTTTAAAAATACATGTGAATTGCTCATCTTTCACATTAGTTTAGCCTTTTAAATGAACTAACTAGTGCATGTCATTTAACGTGGTATTACAAACAGGGTATTGAACTCATAATAAATGCTAATTGAAAAATTATTGCATTGTCCTATTCCACGTGTGTGAAGCCTAGGACAGCCCCCACATAGTCTTGGGAGAATGGGCTGACCTATTGGGCTGGCACGGACACGTCCAAAAAATTAAGACGCGAAGCCCGCCCCGACACGAACACAGATGGGTCGTGCTGATCCGACCTGATAGCCGTGCTTGGGCCATGCCTAAAAAATGGGGCACGTCGGGCCGCCCGGCACGACCCGATGCGCCGTGTCGTGCTTGGGCCGGTACGGCCCGAAATGGCATAAATTGAACAGCTGAACCCTGCTCATGAGAGAAATGGCAAGTCATTAGCAAGCATGCAGCACACTCCCATTAAATAATGGCCATTCCCAAGCACACGTTGGCCATTTTCCATGCATGCAGCGCTGCCAACAACATTTGCCATTGAATACTGGCCACACTACACAAAGCATTTTTGACCACTCAAGCCGCAATATTAAATACTCCCTCTGTTCCGTTTTACAGGGCATATAAATTTTTTTGCAAAGACCAAGAAAAGTTGCATGCACTGATTAATTGCAGCTAATTAATTGCATGTATGCCGCTGCATGCTCACGCTTAGCCTCTGCATACGCGCCTGCGCCGCTGCATGCGCCTACCAGCCTCTGCATGCTCACGCCAAGGCATCTGCATGCATCCGCACCCATGCCCGTGCCTCTGCATGTGTGGCTGCGCCGGCGCCTTTTTGAATGCAAATGTCTGGGAAAGGTAACACGCCCTACAAATTGGAACAGCACGAGAAAAACTATACGTCCTATATAACAGAACGAAGGGAGTATGTTGTTTGGTGCTCCTGCGTGTGCATGCTTTGCAAAATTTGGGCCGTGGCCGTGCCAGCACGGCCTGACGACGGCCCGCCGTGCCTATGGGCCATGCTGGGCTTATCAAATGCAAGTCCTTTCCAGCCCGGCCCGGCACAAAAAATAGTGGGTCATGCCGGCCCGATCCATGTCGGCCCGAGGCACGATAGACCTGTGCCGTGCCGGCCTGGCACGGCCCAACTCTCGTCACTACCCCCACATGAGAAGTGTTGCGGTGTCGGAAGTATGTGCATTGTCCGTATTTTCTTATCTGCTTGAACTCTTAGACGAACTGATTGGCACACGCAACTTTCACGCTCGATAAATTAAGAGCGTAGGATTTGTACCTAGATAGTTCTGCAGACTGTATCATAGAAGGGACATTCTTCCTCTTCACTATGGTCTTGTTCTTTTCAGCGTTACGTACCGTTGCGTATTACTGTATCAAATTTTGTTATTTTTATATAGCCTATATATTGTGATAATTTGTAGCGATTTTTTCGTACCTTTTAGTATTCCTTCGAAAGATCGTAAAACTATTTTTTAATTAATTTTTAAAATATGTAGCCCTCTTTTCGAGGGATATTAAATTTGCTACAGTAATACGTCAACGCAACCATACACCGAAAAAGAACGAGGCATATGGTTGGATTACACGTAGTGGCGCAGGGTGATTTACGTGGAAATTGAAGGCAGATATTTTTTGGGCAGACAGAGCTTGCTGCCACGACGAGCTGAGACGGGAAGCAAAGAAAAAAGAGCAACAACGCGATGAGACGAGATAAAAAAAAAAATGAAACGAAACGAAACGAAATGAAATTAGCTTGATGGATACTCGCCGGAAAAAGGCCACTAGCGGTGGCCCCACCCAGCAGAGGCAGAGCGACGTACGTACGTCGTGCATGCGCGAGCGTGCCCTAAAGAAAGGTAGAAAGAAGAAACAGCAGGCACACGACGAGGCCCGGGACATCATTGCTTGGCTAAGAACGCATCAAGCGTCCAAATCCAGGTCGCGCTCCGTGTAATAAGGCCAAGGAAAATGAAGTCGCAAATTTCTAGTTCAGAAAATGTGGAATTTGTCGTTGCTGCGCGCGCGCGAGATTGGACCAGTCGCACACTCGCACTCGGAAAGAAAAACTCGGTCTACTTATTAGTGTTTTTTACATTAATTTCTAGGATAGCACTAGCCAACGCTACTCAGCTGGCAACAAACTAAGAGGATAGTAAAGAGACAAAAAAAAAGTTTTATATGGTATTACGTGGCTTCACATGCACTATAGGAAAATCATTCATTGTCGACGGCCAAATATAGGATAGACAGCCAACTCTGTGCTGTCTACCATAAATACAATGGTCGACGGCTAGAACTACGGCCGTCTACCATAACGGTAAACCATTGATCCGTCACACAACATGGTCGACAGCTAATGGAAAGCCGTCTACCATATGTGAACAGTAACACTGCCGCTAACGGCGCGCGCGCTGTGACAGCACCACACCGTGCGGTGAAGCGGATTGACATATGAGACCCACATTTGATCGTCGGCCGTCAGTTCAGCCGTCAACCATACCTCGCCGCGTATCAAGCTCAAAAAGCCGCGGCGCCCTTATGGTTTGAACAAAAAACTTTCTCCCCTCTGGCTACTAGCGCCCGGTGTGGGCGCGTGCACACCCGAGGTCCCGGGTTCGAGCCGCGCCCGCGCCCCCAGTGGCTTTTTTTTAATTATGGTCGACGGCATATAGTACCTGTCGACCATAGCCTGGGTTTAATATTTCATGTGATTTTTCATATACTTGATCATGTGTTTATTTGGTAGATATTAGTAATATTATTTGTAAATTGGTGGGTTGTGGCATTTAGTATTTTATGACATGTAGTATTTTATGTTGCAAGTTAAATTTGAAAATTATGAAGGGCTAACTTTTTTTATAGGAAAGTTAGTTTTTGGGTAAATTTGGAATGTAGTAATTAATTAAAATTTTGCAAATGCTATTTTTATCATGAGTGGCATATGGCTGATGAGAATCATTTTTTTGGTATTTTTCTTGTGTGTTATGGGTATTTTAGGATGGCAATTAGGGCATTAGAGGGTTTTTATCGATTATCTTTACGCTAACCCTACCATTCTGCTGGAATAGCCATATGACATATGTTTGCCGTATATAAAATTGTGTCTTTTTAGGATTTTGTTTTCTTTTCTCCTTTTTCTGATCTATTTCAATGTGGTAACCCTTTTTTATGTGAATGGAGTATCTAAATTTGTGAAAATTTTGGATAATTAGATCTGAAATGCTATTTTTCAGGTTATGGTCGACCAATTTTCTGTCCTACTATGGATGGCCCACTATTTTTCCCGTCCACCATAAGTGGGTACGATTCTTGTTTGACCAGGTCAAGGTTATGGTCGACGGCATTTTACCTGGCCGTCGACCAAAGTTGTGTGGATGGCTAGAAGCCGTCGACCATAGTGATGCCTTATCCCCGCTACTGAATGCGGCGCGGCTGCTTGGCCTTAGGTTTTATGCGCTGCGCGTTTTGGTCCTGTGACGCGCCGCCGCCGCCGCGCCACTTCGCCACCGCCGCCCCTAGCTCGCCGCACGCCACATAGTCTCTGCCGCCGCCACTTGCTCGCCACCGCCGCCCTTTGCTTGTGGCGCGCCGCCGCCGGCACTTGCTTGCCGGCGCCGCTCCGTGCTCGCTCGTCACCGACCCGCCATCCCCAGAACGTGTTGCCCCGTCTCCCCTCCCCTGCGGTTTAGCTAGTCTCATCAGCGCCTTTGTCCCGCCGAAGCCCCAATCCGGCGGGTTCGTGAAGGGAGTAAGGTACATCTCGCCATGATATTTATACGTTCGCTATGTGATGTTATATGGTAGTGTCGACGGTTTTTGTTGAAATAGTTAAACCGTCAGCCTTGGTTAATTATTCATGCACGTGTGTCATGCATAGCCGTACATCATCCGTTCGGGAGTGCACGATTCGTAAGGGTTCCGGACGGTGATTCGTTGGAACCTATTACGAGGAGTGATCACGCTCCCGAATTGTCCACGCTTTTTGGACAGCCAACGAACGGGCCCATTCGCGCGATCGTTGTGGTGCGCGTGGATTAGAGGAGGAATTTCGGTGGCGTAACCCCGTTGAGCTCTGCGTGCACAACATAAGTGCTAGGCTAGGCCTAGTCGTACGTGCACGTGGGGTTCAGCGGGGTTAGGCTGTTGAAATTCCTTCTCAAATCCACGTGCACCACAACGATCGCCCGAATGGGCCCGTTCGTCGGTAGATTTAGGACCTATCCTGACCTATAAACACTAAACCTCATACATGCATTGTTCATAGAGCCTAGGCATGAAATCGTCCCGGAGTTGGATGTACGCCGGTTGGCAGAAGAATGGTAGACATTCGGCGGAGTGGGCTGTGAACACTAAGAAATTTGTGAGGAATACTTTCCATTCAGTACCGAACCCTGATACCGCAGAGCTGAGATGCCCATGTGCCATGTGTGGTAACCTAAAGTGGAGGACTCAGGAGGAGATTGAGAATCACCTGTGCAAGCGTGGTTTCAAGCCAAATTATTTCGTGTGGACTGATCATGGGGAGGGCAAGCGGACTCGATCGGTTAGAGATGTGGGTCTACCGTCTGGTGCTGATGAAGGGTTTGATGAAGTAGATAGGATGAATGAGATGCTTGATGATTTCGATAGCTAGAAGCAGAGATTTATAGGCCTTGTTCTTTTTAGCGTATCGTACCGTTGTGTATTACTGTAGCAAATTTTGTTATTTTTATATAGCCTATATGTTGTGATAATTTGTAACATTTTTTCTGACTTCTAGTAGTCAATCCAAAGATCCTAAAACTATTTTTAATTATTTTTTATAATCTTTAGACCTCATTTTGAGGGCTCTCAAATTTGCTACAGTAATACGCCAACGCAACGGTACGTTGAAAAGAACAAGGCCTAAGTATTGCCGGAGAAGTTGCAGATAGCCGGTATTGTTAACTAATCGGCCAGTTTTGCTTTGCTGCTGAAAGAGCAGGGACATGCATCCTGTTAGGTTTTTTGTCGAATATGTGTACAATTATTTATATGTACTCTGTGTTGTAATAGGTAGGGTTAGTTTAGAGTTAGAGTCGGACTCTAACCAATCCTCCACTATATATATAAAGAGAGACAGTCCTGATTTAACCAGGTGAACGACTTCATAATAGTAGCATAGACAAGAGAAGGTCAGCGGTCGGTATGTGGTCGTGATATGGTCAGCCGGTGTGCTACGGTATTATGGATTGGGGAGGAGTGTCCATGTCAGAGCCCCGTAGAGGTAGGCGTAAGCCGAACCGCGTTACCAAACATCATGTCTCTAGTAGTCATTTATGATCTTGCATTGTCGTATATCCTCACAAGTGCTATCAGAGCTTGGTTTGCGAGGTTGGCCATGTGGAAGATTTAGAGGAAGACACGAGGTTTATGCATACACGGGCGTCGCATAAAACGTCCTATCGGTGCAAGGTGGAACATGGCGGCGATCGACGATTCGATTGGTAGTGTCGGATACTTCGGGCAGTAGGCTTGAACAGTTATATATATGGGCTATTGTTGGTAGGGATTGATTAGATGTGGCGATCGGGCTGACAAAGTAGCCTCGTAGAAATTGGTTGTCTAGCTTGGACCAACACATACATGATCACATCATTTTCTTTCTCGAGACTATATCATCACAAAGCTTTATCAAGAGGACCGGTTACAAGCTAGCTAGCATCATTTGCGCTGGGACACAAGCATCTTTCTGTTGTTCTACGCTGACCCTATCACTTACAAGAACTAATACGACAGAGTTTGCGTTTTCTCATCATTGTACTCTGCCTGCATACCAGCGCATGCATGTCAGGCACAGTCCTTATTTTGTTTAGAGGTTAACAGCAGAAACAGGATGGCTAGCACATCTTACATCTTTGGTGTGCATGAGTGAATCTTTTTCTTTTCTTTTGATCACCTCGGACATCTCCGGTACGTACTGAGCATAATTGCAGAGAGCTTTTCTTTTCTCTAACTCGAGGGTAAAGCCGGGACGCACAAATCCATCATATATAGACCAAAATTCACTAAAACGGTCCACGAAAGCATTGCTGTGAGCCACGAGAGCTTCCTCGAGAGTGAAAAAGGAGAGCATTCCAAAACCTTAACCCTCCCCTAGCGGTGGCGGTGACTTAGATGGCCAGCCCCGCTGCCAGCGAGGGGCCCCGGTGATCCCTTTGTCGGCACGTTCTCCACCCTCAGTGGAAGATCTAGGCTATGGTTTACCCCCTCCCTGTACCCTTCCATTTTTCTCCTTCTTCTTTTCTCTGGAACCTCCTCAGATCAGGCCCGTGCGACAGCTCCTGGCGGTGGCGGCCGACGGCGGTAGGGCGGGAGACGGTGGTGGCGTGGGAGGCTTTGGTTTCCTCTTCTCCCATCATCCTCCCTCCTAGATCGGGTGGATCTTGGGCTCACCCTTTTTGTGTGCCGGCGCGTGGGCGGTGTCGTCTTGGCGGCAGCAGTCAACAGCGCTGCTAGTCGATGGAAGGAGATGGTGGTGTGCGAGACAGCAACGCTTCTTCTCTCTCCATCCTCCTTCCTCTTAAGTTTAATTGGTGGATCTCAGGGTCCTCAGTGTTGCCGGCGGCAAGGCGGGCGGGGTTGTTGTGGGAGCCGAGTGCAGGTCGATGCCCTTGCGTCAACAGTGATTGACCCCCTCTCTGTGGCACCAACGTCGGTGTTTCACACAGGTCAGTTCTTGCAATGTCCTATCGGACCGGTGAGCTTGGGGGTGGGGCGGGGCTAAATTGGTGCGAGCTATCGCTAGCAACGTGTTTTCGTCATCGGAGATGGCAAGGTTCCAAGCATCGGCGTCGGCGTGTTGGGATGGTGCCGGGTCTGCTTCACCAGGCTGTGGATTCTCTGGTCAATTGCCAGTTTTATTTGTTTTGTGGTTTGGTTAGTTTGGTTTGAAGCTAGCCGCATGATGAGTGCTTAATCGGTACCATTATTTCTCATGCCGTGTTGTTAACTGATGTTCCACAGGGAGACCATTACCATGATACTGGACAGACCATCATTTGCAGTGTGTGTCTAGATTATCGTTATATAAGTTATCATGTATTATGCGCTCAACAAATATGTGTGTTGTGGTGTGTGTGTGTGGGAGGGGGTCGGAGGAGGTTCAACTTGATGGTGCGTGTATCTCGCGGGCTGCTATTAGGGGTGTTTCTATCCAACCCTTTGATCTTAATTTCAGCGGGATTATTTCTCTAGATTTGCTAATATATAGCACTCATATGTTTTTTCATTGTAAGGTGAGTATTTTTTTCTAATTAGTTTATATTATTTTTCCACTTAATTTAATATTGGAAATTAATTTAATCATTTTGTATTGGAAAAAAGTTGTGTATAGAAACTGACATTAATTTCTCAAATTTTTTGATGGTCGACTAATTTATTGTTGCTTTTGTCTAAAAGTTTGATTTGTATGATTTTTTAGGTTAACTATATTTACTTATTTTGTTTAATTTATATAGAATATGTAGTATTTCTTTTTATTTTTAGGGTAAATAGTGTTAGGCACGTGATGGCAAGAAATCTTAAAATCAGTCACCTACTAACAAGCTATACATCAACATTGAGATATTGAAATCTTATATATCTAATTAAGTGAAGTTTTTTTGGGTGATGGAGAAACGCAGGACTACTATAACTTTTTAGTTGTTTCTGCAAATCATTATAAACAGTTAAGTAGGTCCTTCTGGCTCCGAGAGGTTTCGCATCTCCGGTTGCCCAGCTATTGCTTTGCATTGTCAGCGACAGCAAGGATTCCTTGTGAGCTTTGTCTTGCAAGAAAAAGACATTTCAATTCTTTATGCTATTAATTTCTCTGTATTTCTAGAAAATATTACAGAAAATCATAATTGGTACGCAGATAGAACATATGCTTCCTCTAGACAAATATATACATCTGTCGTTTTGACGGTCTTCAAAATACGAATTTGAATGTTAATTTCTGGTGTGACTTATTTATAAACCTGATACCTTTCTAATGTACACGTAACACTATGCTACACTACACTTGATCCATCTTGGTCTTGCCCCCAAAAGAACAAATCTCAGGGCATCTCAAATGGAGCCATGTCAGCTAACTATAAGGAGTCCACCTTATTTTTTTTGTCTATGTAAAGGAGAGAAGAAAAGAGAGATAAAGACTAGCTGTTAACTAATAGCCAGTCTATAGCGGATTACAAGATGCATTGCATCTATTAAATATGGGCCTATATTAAATTTAATAGACAATGCTTTAGCTAATCCATTGGACATGTTTACAAACTATCTATAGATGATAGGAGCTTTCTTATATCTAGTGGTTGTGTATACCATTGAAGATGTCCTCAAAAGAAAAAGATGTGCACAAGTTTGTGTACACTCCCTTAATTTTCGTGAAAAAGACCTAACGATTATTGAGATTCCTCTTTCATGTACTTCCACATGAGTGGGGAACAAGCGACTTGAAGACAAAATACTATCGTTTATTGCTGAAATATTTGGAGGACTAGTGTCCCAAGGATGGCACTGGATCTGATCCCGTTCTCTCTAGCGACGCAAGTGATCAGCTATGATATTACTCATCATATCAAATAATTCATTGCTTTATCTTTTTTTTATGCGCTTTATTGAGTTCTTTTTCGTTAAAATAATCAGTGGTCCATCTTGTCTGTCTTTTTTGGAAAGGTTGCAGCGTACCGTGATTTACTAAAGCAAAAAAACAAAGGGGTAATTCAAAAACAACTGGGAAGGCTGACAAACACCTAATGTGTATTTTTTAAAAAATCAGTGCAACTATGCAAAGATAATTTGGTGGTGTTGCACACGAAATTCAAGAAAGGCTTCAAACATGATTGTGAGTAAACCAAAATATCATGGATCCAACTTCCAAGGAAAAACATGAGATAGTACAAAAGAGAGAGATCGTAGTCGAATAGTGGGCCAGCGTATTCAGTACGGTCATACTTCTATATATCGTTGGTAGCTTTCACAATTTGTCAAGATATCCCAAAAAAAAAAGAACTAATACTTTAGAAAGAAAGGGAAGAAAGCTGAGGTGAAGCCAATATATATTTGATGAAACCGTGACTTTTATGTGAGATTTTTTTTTTTCAATTGACTAAGCCTATGTAAATGGCGAGCGCCGGGCGTCGGACGTTCATCCGGACGCGTGCGCCTGACTAGCGCCGTTCGTCTGATCAGCCATCCGCGCGTGCCCGGCGTTGGTGCTTGTCCGGCGTTGGCTAGATGTGGACATGCAGTTGATCATTTTTCAATTAAAACTTTCAATTTTTTGTATAAAATTCAAACAGTGTTCAGAATGTGTGGAATAAATTTCATAATTCTTCTAAAATCGAGAGCAACCCATTTTAAATACTTTTAATTTTTTTTATTTTTTTCACTTTTTTTGAGGTGAACCTAGAAGAAGGCACTTATGAAACTTACACGTATACTAGCGAAACTTGACCGTGTGCTGATGAACCTTGGCCCACGTATTGATGAAGGCAAGCTCCAGATGAAATCTGATGAAACTTGGATGAAACTTCGATGTAACCTGATGAGTGTGCCGATGAACCTTGGCCCACATATTGATGAAGGTGAGCGCCAGATGAAATCTAATGAAACTTGGATGAAACTTCGATGTAACCTGATGAAACTTGGATGAAACCTGTGAAAACTTCATGAAACTTGTATTAACCTAATGAAACTTGAAGAAACTTGAATGAAACTTGATGAAACTTGAAAAAAACATGGATTAAACCTGATGAAACTTGATAGTTCGGCAAAGTTTAACTAGCATGAAACCCAAGTTTTAGTAGGCGAAACCCAAGTTTCACCAGGTGAGTTTGAAGATTTATATGGCAGGATTAGAGCAATCAGTCAAATTTATGGCCATCAAAAGAAAAAATGCTTGTGGGACCCACCTTGCATGCTGCAGTTGCCCACACACTTGTGCAGCGTCGCTGCGGGCGTCCGGCGCGAACGCGCGCGTCCGGACGCCCGCACAGTAGCGTTTCCGTATGTAAGTGCGTACTCTGTAAGTATCTTCAATTCGAGGTGCAATCCATCACCTTAACTTCTCCATCACCTTGAGGCAGCATCATTTCACGAGCTTCACCGATAGGGGATCGATGGCACACCTCCTCTCTGATTGCTAAAGCGCGTAACATGACCTTCAATGGTTTCGTCGTCTACATTGCATGGAATCTATGAAAAGAGCGTAATAGCTATACGTTCCAACAGGGGGCTTTGCATCCACCCCTTTTAGTCGAGTCTATTTTTGTTGACCTCTCCGGTTGGGTGAGGGCCTGCCTCTAACGCGACTAAGCTATCCTTCTAGGCTTCAACCCTTGTAAATATTGATCGTCTGCTTTCTTCCTTCAAGAAATTAGGCAGTACTTCTATCTGTTTGTCAAAAAATATATATATAGTCGATACTTCAGCATGCAATATGTCATCCTATGTGTTGGGTTTAGTCCCACATCGGATATTGGTGATGGGGAAGCACAACTTAAAAGGTGGAGGCACCCCTCTCCCACTAGGCTAGTCTTTAAGGCTGAGTTGGGCCTAGGTTGTGCTTCTAGTTGGACGAATAGATGTGGGGACCTGGGGCCGAGACCAGGTGTTAGTCTCAGGGGGTGCAGTCACCTCTCTCCCACCAGACTAGTTTTTTGGACGGTGTAGGACAAATGATCCGATGTGTGATGGGGGTGTAGGACAAAAGATCCGATGTGTGATGGGGGAGATTGTTGGGTCGCACAGTGTAGGACAGATGGTCCGATGTGTAATGGGGAGATTGTTGGGTTTAATCCCACATCGTATATTGGTGATGGGGGAGCACAACTCAAAAGGTGTAGGCACCTCTCTCCCACCAGACTAGTATTTTGTACGGTGTAGAACAGATGTTCCGATGTGTGATGCGGAAGATTGTTGGGTTTAATCTCACATCGTATATTGGTGATGGGGAGCACAACTCAAAACGTGGAGGCACTTATGTCCCACCAGACTAGTCTTTTGGACTAAGTTGGGCCAGACATTAGGGGGGCGATGGGCCAGGACCTGAGTTGTGCTCCCCATCACCAATATACGATGTAGGATTAAACCCAACAATCTCCCCTATCACACATCGTACCATCTGTCTTATACCGTGCGATCTCAGGAGACGTTCCGGGTTACCGACCATGGCTTTGATACCACTTGTTAGGATATGCGCCGATGCAAGATCACGAACGACACTAGAAGATACGATGTTTGGTAACGCAGTTCAGCTTTCGCCTACATCTACGAGGCTCTGACTATGGACGCTGTCGACGGTTGGGATATTGACCCAAGTCAACCAAGTTTCTTTAGAAATGAGATAGGAGACACGCCAAACAACTACGAACAGCAACGAACAGGAGACAGGGGTTTTTATCCTGGTTCAGACCTCTCGGGAGAGATAATAGCCCTACGTCCAGCCTTTCAATATCAAAGAGGATTACAGGTGGAACTCGGCGAGATCAGCAGGTCTCGGCGAGTAGTATGCGAAATCTAATGGCCAGGGTCCCCCTAAACGCCGTAGGTGCCCTGTTTATATAGTACGGAGCAAACCGACCTACCGAGGAATATCGGGCCGGGCTAACTACGAGATCGTAACGAACTCATACATGCCAAATACAACCCACGGTAGATAAGGTAATCTCCTAATCTTGGGGATCACGACTCCTAATCCAATCCGGGAAACCAACGTCCGGATCTTCACGTAGTCGCGCAGAACTCTTGTTCGAGACGGACTCAAACAAGATCCCTTGGCCGTTACGCACCACCCCTCTTAGTCGAGTCTATTTTTGTTGACCTCTCCGGTTGGGTGAGGGCCTGTCTGTACTGCGACTAAGCTATACTTCTAGGCTTCAACCCTTGTAAATATTGATCGTCTGCTTTCTTCCTTCAACAAATTAGGCGGTACTTCTATCTGTTTGTCAAAAAAAAATATAGTCAATACTTCAACATGCAATATGTCATCCTATGTGTTGGGTTTAGTCTTACATCAGATATTGGTGATATGGGAGCACAACTTAAAAGGTGGAGGCACCCCTCTCCCACCCGGCTAGTCTTTTAGGCTGAGTTGGGCAAGGACCTAGATTGTGCTTCTAGTTGGGCGAATAGAAGTGGGGACCTGGGACCGAGACCAGGTGTTAGTCTCAGGGGGTGCAGGCACCTCTCTCCCACCAGACTAGTTTTTTGGACGGTGTAGGACAAAAGATTCGATGTGTGATGGGGGAGATTGTTGGGTCGCACAGTGTAGGACAGATGGTCCGATGTGGGTGTGAGACTAGTTTTTTTGGACGGTGTAGGACAAAAGATCCGATGTGTGATGGGGGAGATTGTTGGGTTGCACAGTGTAGGATAAATGGTCCGATGTGTAATGGGGGAGATTGTTGGGTTTAATCCCACATCGTATATTGGTGATGGGGGGGCACAACTCAAAAGGTGTAGGCACCTCTCTCTCCCACCAGAGTAGTCTTTTGGACGGTGTAGGACAGATGGTCCGATGTGTGATGCGGAAGATTGTTGAGTTTAATCCCACATCGTATATTGGTGATGGGGGAGCACAACTCAAAAGGTGGAGACACCTCTGTCCCACCAGACTAGTCTTTTGGACTGAGTTGTGCCAGACATTAGGGGGGGCGATGGGCCAGGACCTGAGTTGTGCTCCCCATTACCAATATACGATGTGGAATTAAACCCAACAATCTCCCCCATTACACATCGTACCATCTGTCTTATACCGTGCGATCTTTGGAGACGTTCTGGGTTACCGACCATGGCTTTGATACCACTTGTTAGGATATGCGCCGATGCAAGATCACGAATGACACTAGGAGATACGATGTTTGCTAATGCAGTTTAGCTTTCGCCTACATCTGTGGGGCTCTGACTATGGACGCTCTTCCCCAATCCATAATACCACAACATACCGGCTGACTTGGTCACGACCACGTGCCGGCCGCTGACCTTCTCTTACTTATGATACTATTATGAAGTCGTTCACTTTAGTTACACCAAAGCTGCCTTCCTTTTTATAGTGCAGGTCTGACTAGAGTTTGACTTTAACGCTAAACCAACCATGCATATTACAACACAGAGTTCATATAATCTACTTAAACACATATTTGACACAAAATCTAACACCATGCTTCACTAGCACCTCCCTTGAAATCTCAATAACATCTCGGTAAATTTAACTACTTTCTGCACCGTGCACGACGTGTTTTTATCGGTTTATTACAATCGAACAAACACGCTTGAAAACTTGATTTGAAATGACGACAGCCCGTCAACAACACAGGGACCCACAGGCAGTGGGCCCCTCTAAAGATTCTTCTTCTATTCGGTCATGTGGAAGCAGTGGTCGAAACGCCTCTTGTGGACGAAGTGGTTTTAAACATGCATCACTCCTCTCCCCTTCACACTCCCCCCTCCTCCATCACTCTCCTCTTCTACACTCCCTAGCTATAGCTGGCCTCAGCTGGTGGTCACCACCTCGGGTGAGGTGACTCCACCCTCCTCCTCCCTTCTCCACGCTC
Organism: Raddia distichophylla; assembly: GCA_005191435.1. Classification (NCBI taxonomy): domain Eukaryota; kingdom Viridiplantae; phylum Streptophyta; class Magnoliopsida; order Poales; family Poaceae; genus Raddia; species Raddia distichophylla. The sequence goes on from SPJY01012519.1 coordinate 2,218,144, forward strand.
GCCGCCGCCATGCTTCCGAGGAGCCAGAGCATCTTCCACCTCGGGGAGGAGGGTGGCGCCGCCCAGTGCCACCGCGGCAGCCTCGTCGGCGCGGCCATGGGCGGCGGCCGGCGCCTGCGCGAGCGCCTTGTGGTCGGGCTCCAGATCCTCGTGCACCATCAGCATGGCGGCGGCGGCGGCGGCGGCGGCCACCACCACCACGGCCGGCACGCGCACGCGCACGCGGCGAACATAGTCTTGAAGCAGATGGTCCGGTCGCCGCAGCGCCGCCATGGCGCCGCCTCTTGCAGCTTCCTCGGCGCCTGCTCCCTGTGCCGGAGGGAGCTCAGCCCTAACAAGGATGTCTACATGTATAGGTAACTACTAATTAGGCACCAATTAACAGAGTAACCTAATATTATAACTACACATATCAATACATCATTACGTCATGCCTGATGCTTGATGCAATGGATGCGTGTGTCTGAATATCTGATGAACTCTTTGTATGTGTCGCATGTATGTATGCATATATGCGTGAGCAGAGGTGATCAAGGGTTCTGCAGTGAGGAGTGCCGATGGCAGCAGATCCTCTTGGACGAGGCGCGGGAGCGAGAAGCGATCGGCAAGGAGCGGCGCGGCGTGCCGGTGCCGGCTCACCGCCGCAGCCCCCACCACACGCCCATCCGAGGCAGGCCGAGGAAGACACTGGCCGTCGCCTAGAACGGCGGCGACAAGTACATGCAAATATGCCACATATATATGCAAAGATGAACTGCTTCTCTCTTCTTAATTACCGAGACGAGGAGTATAATATAATTAAGTACCACTGCTTTTGAGAAGAGGGTGAACAATAACTAATAATCGTGCAGAATTGGCGAGGAGAGATGGGCAGTGAAGGAGAGGATTAAAAACTGGGGCAAAAACAAAAAGAAAAAAATAGAGAAGAAATCGATTGGGCTTGTTTGTGTGCGTGCGCGTGAGTGTTTTGCATGCTGCAATCCTCAAGATAGGGTGTAGCTTGTTCTTGCTTCTGTACGTGCATGCATCCAGTCGAGACTCTAGATCGATGGAGAGCAAAAATAAAAATAAATAAAAATGAAGAGATCCTGTGTCTGTATCTGTTGCTGTGTGCTTGGTTGGGTCTGAAAAATCTGAATCTGACAGGGTTTTCACTTTTCAGTTCTCACTCAAGCTGTGTGCCCAACGTGTGGCCTGCAGGGAATAGATTCTCAAGACTAGTAGAGAAAAAGATATGCCGAACTAGATACGTAGCTAGCTAGTGGAACTTGGAAGAGAAACGAGATTGATATGCAGTTCAAGGGCCTGTTTGTTTGCCGCCGCTAAGTGCCGCGCTGCTGCTGCGGCCACGCCTAATTAAGGTGCGGCGGCCGATTTCATTGCCGCAGGTGAGGCGCGCTGCAACCTCCAAAATGAACTGGACGGAGGCAAGCGAGCTGAGGCGAGACCAAAGTGCGGCACGAAGCCAAACGAGCGCCGGCGCAGACGTGGCGACCGTGACTGCGGCGTGGCACGATGCGGCCGCCATCCAAACAGGCCCCAAATTAGGATTCCGGGGCAGGCATCAAGCCACTTGGTACGTACGAGAGTTGATGAACATGAATTAATGCGTATGGAATCGGAATCACGAACATGCATGAATGCGTGTGTGTATATATATGCTCTTCACCGAGAAGCTAGGGAGAGTAGACGAGTACATACCAATGATTCGGGTTGCCTCGACTTTACAAAATTGTTCCGGTCTAGTTTTTCGCTATTAATAAAGGACAAGTCTAACGATATACTAGCTAACTTACGGTGACACTACAAGAAACGAACTCTACGTGGGCGGCCAGAAAGGTCAGTGTCGGCGGCCAGAAAGCCGCCGACCAAACAATCTCGGCGGCAACAACAAAACCGCCGACATAGATAGAGTAATGTCGGCGGCCCAGTCGCGCCTGCCGACAAAGGAGCAGCCCCTCCCGCCACCAGGTTTGAAAATTCAAATTTGGAGCCCGCCATTACTCCATGTCGGCGGCAGAAAAATGCCCCCGACATTACCCGTCCCACCCAGACGGAGGAATAACGGCTTGAACGGGACAACGTCAAACTGGTCCCACGCGTCAGTCAGGCGACATCGCTGCCATGCGGGGCCAGCAGCTTGGGGACATCAACCCTCTATGTCGGGGGTATATATAAGGCCTCCGAGACTGATAAAAAGAATTATCAGGGGGCGCGGCGGGGCTTGAACCCAAGACCTTTGGGGAGCCCGCGCCACGTCGCGCGCTGAAAACCGGGTGAGCAGACATTTTCATTCAACAGACTACAGCTGCAAAATTTTATTAATATTGCGCAGAAGGATTTGTCTCGGCGGCTTTTTTCTTTACCGCCGATACAGACTTTAGCAATGTCGGCGGCCCTTATCTGTACCGCCGACACTGATACATATATGTCGGCGGTCATATCTTGGACCGCCGACATTTCTCCTCCCCCCCCCCCAAGCCCACCTTCGGTGCAGCCCTTCGTCATGCCGTTATTCTAGTGTGGATAAAGGAAAAGTTGAAATCTTCAGATGGTTATGCGACGAGCCTTCGTCATGCCGTTAGTATGGACCAATGCAAGTTAAATGGAATGAAAACCCACGACTACAAAGTTTTCATAGAGCGTTTATTCCCCGCCGTATGGCGTGGATATGTTGACGACGCTATTTGGAGAACTATGTCGAAGCTGAGTTTTTTCTATAGAGAGCTGTGTGCCAAAGAGATATCCGCCTCGAGAATGGAGGAATTGGAGAAGGAAATCATTGTTATTGTCACAAAGCTCGAGAAGCTATATGTTCCTGATTTTTCAACTGCATGCAACATCTATTGGTGCACTTGCCATTAGAGGCAAAAATAGGGGGACCGGCACAGTACAGGTGGATGTATCCTGCTGAACGGATAATGAAAAATCTTAAATTGAAAGTGAAGAACAAAGCACGAGTTGAAGGAAGTATTGCCGAAACTTGGATCACCCAGGAAATCGCATATTTCACGAATAAGTACTTTGCGACAAAGAACAAGGTCTATGTGTCACAACCGAGGTATAAGAAGGCACGACGTATAAGTAATTCCGATCTTGATCTGTTCAATGATCAAGTTGGACGTAACGTTGGCAAAAGCACAACACGTCAATTGGGTGAAGATGAAAAATTATGATCCAGCTGTATGTGTACGACAACATGGATGAAATGAACGTGTACATCGAGTAAGTGAAAACATTTCTCAATTAAGTTTTAAACGCATAGTTATATTTCTCAAATTAATTAATTAAACACCTACACTTGTAGTCAGTTTATTTAAGAAGAATAGAGAAAACCAGGTCAGCCCTCGTGGAAACAAATTGACAATCTCAAACGACGAGGGCGTGGAACAGACCATCCTTACTTTCTTACATGGTTCTTTTACAACGTAATTTTTCTTAAACATACCATCTAATTACCTAACCCAACAGTATATGTTTTAATGAATCTTTTTGTGCATGCTTGTCCTGCAGTGTCAAAGATATTCTAGCGTGCACAATGATTTTCAACAAATGTCACGTGGATGCAGTCGTAGAATTAAGGTTCATAGATGATATGATTGCCATGGATATCGATATCGGTCCGAAGCGGCCGAGTCAGCCCGTCCAAATACAACCACGGTGAATAGCGGCATCGTGAGTTATGTCGCAGACGCCCTTGGTGGTCCAAACGTAGAGTACTATGGGGTTATTGAGGAGATCCTCGAAATATGTTATGAAGGCAACAACCAACTTTCGCTCGTGTTGTTCCGGTGCAGATGGTTCGATCCGGAGAGTGGGGTGCGGCGTACACTGGAACGAAGACTAGTTGAAATTAACCATAAGCACTTTTATCAAAGGCCCGACGTGTTCATTCTCCCTGAACAAGTTGAGCTAGTGTTCTATCTGCCGTACGCCCACCCCAAATACAAAAATTGGTGGATTGACCATAAATGTCATCCAGTTGGTGGATTGCACGACCTCACGGAAGAAAACTACGAGCCGAATCTAGACGTCGAACCATTCCAAGAACAAGAATTATTAGGTGAGTTGCACGTGGATATTGGGTATGTGCTAGTAGAACCAGATGAGGAAGTACAAGGAAATGAAGAGGAAGAGTAAGGAGAAGAGGAAGAAACCGAAGAGGACAATGAGGAAGAGGAGGAGGAGGAAGAGGAAGATGAAGATGAAGCAGAAGATTTTTAAGTCATTTAATATCTGGTTTTGTACATTTATATATGTCATTTACTTTAACTAAGAGTCTAATACATTTATATCTTTGACATTTGCAGGATGATAGGTCCTATGGCGAAAGCTTTGGCGAAGGTGAGGGCGGGGCGGAAGAAAATCTTTGGGAGGAGTGGCACGAGGAGTCGACAGCAGGAGGAGCCTGCCGAGGTGGCGACCGCTGACCCACAGCAGGAGGAGCTTGCTGAGGTGGCCGCCGCCGACCCACAGCTGCAGCTTGACGAGGTGTTGGCTACCGCCTCACAGCAGGAGAGTGCGGAGGTGCCCACAGCAGGCACTAGCCGGAGGAGACCCCTCGTTCTGGTGCCCGATGACGACAATGCGGGTTTGCCAGAGGACTACGAGGATGAGACAAGCTTGGAGGGGAGTGGGCTGGAGGAGTCGGGTTCGAAGACCGACAAGGAGCTGGACTGGCGGGCGTTGCTGGAGGAGGAGGGGGGCGGTACGGCTTTAGCGCAGGGAAACGGAGGCAGCAACCCATGATTTTACAGTGGGCTAGCTATTTGGCTAGCTTGCTTTCTGAAATTTGAACGGGTTTTCAAAGCACAAAAACGCGTATTTTGGTGATTTGATGCTTGTATAGTTGTATTGGGTAATTTGCTGCTAGCATGTTGGGTAATATCTGTAATAACCTCACCTAAGTTAAGGCATGGACACATTCAAACGTATGATACAAAATTCTTAGGCGTGTCTACCTTTAGAAGTAGCAGCAAACCAATATAAACTAACTTCAGTCAGCTTAGGTTGTGTCACACATCTGGCAACCGGCTAAGATTAGACGTGTCATTTTTAGTAACACTACTGCGGATCGGGGCTTCGAAAGCGGCCCATCACAAGCGGCTCGCTTTAAGCCGCTTGCGACCTGATCGCCACAAGCGGTTCGTGGCCAACGGGTGGGAGGTTGGCGGGAAATGGCATATACAAGCGGTTCCAAGTAAGAACCGCTTGCAAAGATAAGCTAGTGCAAGCGGTTCGTATCACGAACCGCTTGCAGGACTCTGTAAGCGGTTCGTGATACGAACCGCTTCGAGAGGTAA